>QFAX02000470.1:0-43050 GCA_003412495.2 Echium plantagineum
TTTATTTAACATTCGTGCCACTTTATTTGATGAATAACACAAAACGTGGCATTTCGTCTTATTTTTCCTTTAGGGTTTTAAGGTTCTCATATTCGTCCTTTTTTGTCTTTTTTTGTCTTTTCGTCTTCTAATATGTAATTTGATAACACTTTTAATAATCCGTACATTATTTATTTAACATTCGTGCCACTTCATTTGATGAATAACACAAAACGTAGCATTTCGTCTTATTTTTTCCTTTAGGGTTTTAAGGTTCTCATATTCATCCTTTTTTGTCTTTTTTTGTCTTTTGGTGTTGTAATATGTAATTTGATAACACTTTTAATAATCCGTACATTATTTATTTAACATTCGTGCCACTTTATTTGATGAATAACACAAAACGTGGAATTTCGTCTTATTTTTTCCTTTAGGGTTTTAAGGTTCTCATATTCGTCCTTTTTTGTCTTTTTTTGTCTTTGGGTGTTGTAATATGTAATTTGATAACACTTTTGATAATCCGTGCATTATTTATTTAACATTCGTGCCACTTTATTTGATGAATAACACAAAACGTAGCATTTCGTCTTATTTTTCCTTTAGGGTTTTAAGGTTCTCATATTCGTCCTTTTTTGTCTTTTTTTGTCTTTGGGTGTTGTAATATGTAATTTGATAACACTTTTAATAATCCGTACATTATTTATTTAACATTCGTGCCACTTTATTGGATGAATAACACAAAACGTGGCATTTCGTCTTATTTTTTCCTTTAGGGTTTTAAGGTTCCATATTCATCCTTTTTTGTCTTTTTTTGTCTTTGGGTGTTGTAATATGTAATTTGATAACACTTTTAATAATCCGTGCATTATTTATTTAACATTCGTGCCACTTTATTTGATGAATAACACAAAACGTGGCATTTCGTCTTATTTTTTCCTTTAGGGTTTTAAGGTTCTCATATTCGTCCTTTTTTGTCTTTTTTTGTCTTTGGGTGTTGTAATATGTAATTTGATAACACTTTTAATAATCCGTACATTATTTATTTAACATTCGTGCCACTTTATTTGATGAATAACACAAAACGTGGCATTTCGTCTTATTTTTTCCTTTAGGGTTTTAAGGTTCTCATATTCGTCCTTTTTTGTCTTTTTTTGTCTTTGGGTGTTGTAATATGTAATTTGATAACACTTTTGATAATCCGTGCATTATTTATTTAACATTCGTGCCACTTTATTTGATGAATAACACAAAACGTAGCATTTCGTCTTATTTTTTCCTTTAGGGTTTTAAGGTTCTCATATTCGTCCTTTTTTGTCTTTTTTTGTCTTTGGGTGTTGTAATATGTAATTTGATAACACTTTTAATAATCCGTACATTATTTATTTAACATTCGTGCCACTTTATTTGATGAATAACACAAAACGTGGCATTTCGTCTTATTTTTTCCTTTAGGGTTTTAAGGTTCTCATATTCGTCCTTTTTTGTCTTTTTTTGTCTTTGGGTGTTGTAATATGTAATTTGATAACACTTTTGATAATCCGTGCATTATTTATTTAACATTCGTGCCACTTTATTTGATGAATAACACAAAACGTAGCATTTCGTCTTATTTTTTCCTTTAGGGTTTTAAGGTTCTCATATTCGTCCTTTTTTGTCTTTTTTTGTCTTTGGGTGTTGTAATATGTAATTTGATAACACTTTTAATAATCCGTACATTATTTATATAACATTCGTGCCACTTTATTGGATGAATAACACAAAACGTGGCATTTCGTCTTATTTTTTCCTTTAGGGTTTTAAGGTTCCATATTCATCCTTTTTTGTCTTTTTTGTCTTTGGGTGTTGTAATATGTAATTTGATAACACTTTTAATAATCCGTACATTATTTATTTAACATTCGTGCCACTTTATTTGATGAATAACACAAAACGTGGCATTTCGTCTTATTTTTTCCTTTAGGGTTTTAAGGTTCTCATATTCGTCCTTTTTTGTCTTTTTTTGTCTTTTGGTGTTGTAATATGTAATTTAATAACACTTTTGATAATCCGTGCATTATTTATTTAACATTCGTGCCACTTTATTTGATGAATAACACAAAACGTGGCATTTCGTCTTATTTTTTCCTTTAGGGTTTTAAGGTTCTCATATTCGTCCTTTTTTGTCTTTTTTTGTCTTTGGGTGTTGTAATATGTAATTTGATAACACTTTTGATAATCCGTGCATTATTTATTTAACATTCGTGCCACTTTATTTGATGAATAACACAAAACGTAGCATTTCGTCTTATTTTTTCCTTTAGGGTTTTAAGGTTCTCATATTCGTCCTTTTTTGTCTTTTTTTGTCTTTGGGTGTTGTAATATGTAATTTGATAACACTTTTAATAATCCGTGCATTATTTATTTAACATTCGTGCCACTTTATTTGATGAATAACACAAAACGTAGCATTTCGTCTTATTTTTTCCTTTAGGGTTTTAAGGTTCTCATATTCGTCCTTTTTTGTCTTTTTTTGTCTTTGGGTGTTGTAATATGTAATTTGATAACACTTTTAATAATCCGTACATTATTTATTTAACATTCGTGCCACTTTATTTGATGAATAACACAAAACGTGGCATTTCGTCTTATTTTTTCCTTTAGGGTTTTAAGGTTCTCATATTCGTCCTTTTTTGTCTTTTTTTGTCTTTTGGTGTTGTAATATGTAATTTGATAACACTTTTAATAATCCGTACATTATTTATTTAACATTCGTGCCACTTTATTTGATGAATAACACAAAACGTGGAATTTCGTCTTATTTTTTCCTTTAGGGTTTTAAGGTTCTCATATTCGTCCTTTTTTGTCTTTTTTTGTCTTTGGGTGTTGTAATATGTAATTTGATAACACTTTTGATAATCCGTGCATTATTTATTTAACATTCGTGCCACTTTATTTGATGAATAACACAAAACGTAGCATTTCGTCTTATTTTTTCCTTTAGGGTTTTAAGGTTCTCATATTCGTCCTTTTTTGTCTTTTTTTGTCTTTGGGTGTTGTAATATGTAATTTGATAACACTTTTAATAATCCGTACATTATTTATATAACATTCGTGCCACTTTATTTGATGAATAACACAAAACGTGGCATTTCGTCTTATTTTTTCCTTTAGGGTTTTAAGGTTCTCATATTCGTCCTTTTTTGTCTTTTTTTGTCTTTGGGTGTTGTAATATGTAATTTGATAACACTTTTGATAATCCGTGCATTATTTATTTAACATTCGTGCCACTTTATTTGATGAATAACACAAAACGTAGCATTTCGTCTTATTTTTTCCTTTAGGGTTTTAAGGTTCTCATATTCGTCCTTTTTTGTCTTTTTTTGTCTTTGGGTGTTGTAATATGTAATTTGATAACACTTTTAATAATCCGTACATTATTTATTTAACATTCGTGCCACTTTATTGGATGAATAACACAAAACGTGGCATTTCGTCTTATTTTTTCCTTTAGGGTTTTAAGGTTCTCATATTCATCCTTTTTTGTCTTTTTTGTCTTTGGGTGTTGTAATATGTAATTTGATAACACTTTTAATAATCCGTGCATTATTTATTTAACATTCGTGCCACTTTATTTGATGAATAACACAAAACGTGGCATTTCGTCTTATTTTTTCCTTTAGGGTTTTAAGGTTCTCATATTCGTCCTTTTTTGTCTTTTTTTGTCTTTTGGTGTTGTAATATGTAATTTGATAACACTTTTAATAATCCGTACATTATTTATTTAACATTCGTGCCACTTTATTTGATGAATAACACAAAACGTGGCATTTCGTCTTATTTTTTCCTTTAGGGTTTTAAGGTTCTCATATTCGTCCTTTTTTGTCTTTTTTTGTCTTTTGGTGTTGTAATATGTAATTTAATAACACTTTTGATAATCCGTGCATTATTTATTTAATATTCGTGCCACTTTATTTGATGAATAACACAAAACGTGGAATTTCGTCTTATTTTTTCCTTTAGGGTTTTAAGGTTCTCATATTCGTCCTTTTTTGTCTTTTTTTGTCTTTTGGTCTTGTAATATGTAATTTGATAACACTTTTGATAATCCGTGCATTATTTATTTAACATTCGTGCCACTTTATTTGATGAATAACACAAAACGTAGCATTTCGTCTTATTTTTTCCTTTAGGGTTTTAAGGTTCTCATATTCGTCCTTTTTTGTCTTTTTTTGTCTTTGGGTGTTGTAATATGTAATTTGATAACACTTTTATAATCCGTGCATTATTTATTTAACATTCGTGCCACTTTATTTGATGAATAACACAAAACGTAGCATTTCGTCTTATTTTTTCCTTTAGGGTTTTAAGGTTCTTATATTCGTCCTTTTTTGTCTTTTTTTGTCTTTGGGTGTTGTAATATGTAATTTGATAACACTTTTGATAATCCGTGCATTATTTATTTAATATTCGTGCCACTTTATTTGATGAATAACACAAAACGTAGCATTTCGTCTTATTTTTTCCTTTAGGGTTTTAAGGTTCTCATATTCATCCTTTTTTGTCTTTTTTTGTCTTTGGGTGTTGTAATATGTAATTTGATAACACTTTTAATAATCCGTACATTATTTATATAACATTCGTGCCACTTTATTGGATGAATAACACAAAACGTGGCATTTCGTCTTATTTTTTCCTTTAGGGTTTTAAGGTTCCCATATTCATCCTTTTTTGTCTTCTTTTGTCTTTGGGTGTTGTAATATGTAATTTGATAACACTTTTAATAATCCGTGCATTATTTATTTAACATTCGTGCCACTTTATTTGATGAATAACACAAAACGTGGCATTTCGTCTTATTTTTTCCTTTAGGGTTTTAAGGTTCTCATATTCGTCCTTTTTTGTCTTTTTTTGTCTTTTGGTCTTCTAATATGTAATTTGATAACACTTTTAATAATCCGTACATTATTTATTTAACATTCGTGCCACTTTATTTGATGAATAACACAAAACGTGGAATTTCGTCTTATTTTTTCCTTTAGGGTTTTAAGGTTCTCATATTCGTCCTTTTTTGTCTTTTTTTGTCTTTGGGTGTTGTAATATGTAATTTGATAACACTTTTGATAATCCGTGCATTATTTATTTAACATTCGTGCCACTTTATTTGATGAATAACACATAACGTAGCATTTCGTCTTATTTTTTCCTTTAGGGTTTTAAGGTTCTCATATTCATCCTTTTTTGTCTTTTTTTGTCTTTGGGTGTTGTAATATGTAATTTGATAACACTTTTAATAATCCGTACATTATTTATATAACATTCGTGCCACTTTATTGGATGAATAACACAAAACGTGGCATTTCGTCTTATTTTTTCCTTTAGGGTTTTAAGGTTCCCATATTCATCCTTTTTTGTCTTCTTTTGTCTTTGGGTGTTGTAATATGTAATTTGATAACACTTTTAATAATCCGTGCATTATTTATTTAACATTCGTGCCACTTTATTTGATGAATAACACAAAACGTGGCATTTCGTCTTATTTTTTCCTTTAGGGTTTTAAGGTTCTCATATTCGTCCTTTTTTGTCTTTTGGTGTTGTAATATGTAATTTGATAACACTTTTAATAATCCGTACATTATTTATTTAACATTCGTGCCACTTTATTTGATGAATAACACAAAACGTGGAATTTCGTCTTATTTTTTCCTTTAGGGTTTTAAGGTTCTCATATTCGTCCTTTTTTGTATTTTTTTGTCTTTGGGTGTTGTAATATGTAATTTGATAACACTTTTGATAATCCGTGCATTATTTATTTAACATTCGTGCCACTTTATTTGATGAATAACACAAAACGTTGCATTTCGTCTTATTTTTTCCTTTAGGGTTTTAAGGTTCTCATATTCGTCCTTTTTTGTCTTTTTTTGTCTTTGGGTGTTGTAATATGTAATTTGATAACACTTTTAATAATCCGTACATTATTTATTTAACATTCGTGCCACTTTATTTGATGAATAACACAAAACGTGGCATTTCGTCTTATTTTTTCCTTTAGGGTTTGAAGGTTCTCATATTCGTCCTTTTTTGTCTTTTTTTGTCTTTTGGTGTTGTAATATGTAATTTTGTAACGCCCCGCCCCGGAACACCGGGTCGGAACGTTATTTGATTTGATGAACTGGCCTCACAAACCACCACGAGTCTTTCCAGCGCGTTTTGTCCTCACTCACGTGCTCACAGGGACACTTCCCAGTGGGTCACCCATCCTAGAATTGCCCCAAGTCAAGCACGCTTAACCTTGGAGTTCTTCTGAGTTGGGCTACCGAAAAGAAGATGCATCTTGATGGTATGAGTAGTACCAATCAAATCATATCAAACATATCATCTCGCCCACTCTGGGCCGGGTATCACAATCTCCCCCACGTAAACACTCAACGTCCTCGTTGAGCCACACACACATCCACATCCACATGTCCAAGACCGTACCATCCGTGTGAGACTCTACCTCTCACAATTCCAGACGGCTCGGCTCTGATACCATTTGTAACGCCCCGCCCCGGAACACCGGGTCGGAACGTTATTTGATTTGATGAACTGGCCTCACAAACCACCACGAGTCTTTCCAGCGCGTTTTGTCCTCACTCACGTGCTCACAGGGACACTTCCCAGTGGGTCACCCATCCTAGAATTGCCCCAAGTCAAGCACGCTTAACCTTGGAGTTCTTCTGAGTTGGGCTACCGAAAAGAAGATGCATCTTGATGGTATGAGTAGTACCAATCAAATCATATCAAACATATCATCTCGCCCACTCTGGGCCGGGTATCACAATCAAATCCTTCATCTCACCCTTTGGTTCTTTCACTTTAATCTTGCGACTTAAGGCATCAGCGACCACATTTGCCTTTCCAGGATGGTACTCGATTGAACAATCATAGTCACTAATGAACTCCATCCATCTCCTCTGCCTCAAATTTAAATCCCTCTATGTTGGCAGATACTTTAAACTCTTATGATCTGTAAAGATCTGGCATGTAACCCCATATAAGTAATGCCTCCAAATTTTCAAAGCAAATACTATGGCTGCCAATTCTAGATCATGAGTTGGATAATTCTTCTCGTGATTTTTCAACTGCCTTGACGCATAGGCTATCACTTTACCATGCTGCATCAGCACACAACCCAAGCCTTGATGCGAAGCATCACTATATACCACATATCCGTCCAATCCTGATGGAAGAGTCAATACAGGAGCGGTAGTCAATCTCTCTTTCAACTCATTAAAACATCGCTCGCATTCTTCACTCCAAACAAAAGGAACACCTTTCCTGGTCAACCGGGTCATTGGTATAGCAATTATTGAGAAGTCTTTTATAAACCTACGATAATATCCAGCTAAACCCAAGAAACTTCTTACTTCCGTCACACTTGTAGGTCGTTCCCAATTCATCACAGCCTCAACTTTTTGAGGGTCGACACTTACACCTTTTCCAGAAATTACATGACCTAAGAATTGTACTTTCTCTAACCAAAATTCACACTTAGAGAATTTGGCATATAACTGGTTCTGTCTTAATATCTCCAACACTATTCTCAAATGTTCCTCATGTTCCTCTTGACCTCTTGAATAAATCAATATATCATCAATAAATACAACCACAAATTTATCCAAATAGGCACGAAATACGCGATTCATAAGATCCATAAAAGCTGCAGGCGCATTCGTTAATCCAAACGGCATCACCAAAAATTCATAATGTCCATACCTTGTCCTAAAAGCAGACTTTGATACATCATCATCCTTAATCCTCAGCTGGTGATAACCTGACCTTAGGTCAATCTTAGAAAATATACGAGCATCCTTCAATTGATCAAATAAGTCATCAATCCTAGGCAACGGATATCGATTCTTAATAGTTACTTTGTTCAGTTGCCTATAATCTATACACAATCTCATTGATCCATCTTTCTTCTTAACAAACAATACAGGAGCACCCCAAGGCGAACTGCTGGGTCGAATAAACCCTTTATCCAATAGTTGTTGCAGTTGAGTCTTTAACTCCTTCAACTCTGCCGGAGCCATCCGGTATGGTGCCATGGACACTGGTGCAGTACCAGGTAATACTTCAATCGAGAATTCCACTTCTCGCTCTGGAGGAAGTCCTGGCAAATCCTCAGGGAATACATCCACGTAGTCCCTCACAACATAGACATCCATCAATGCAATCTTATCCTTCTCTACATCAACTACATGGGCCAGATATCCAACACATCCTTTTCTTAACAACTTACGGGCTATTAGGGTGGAAATGAGGCAAACAGGCAATATCTTTCTATCACCAACAATACAGATTTCAGGCTTCTCCGGACTTAGGATTTTCACTTCTTTATTACGACAATCTATCACCGCATGGTGCTTACCCAACCAATCCATACCTAAGATAAGATCAAAATCTACCATCTCAAAAGGGAGTAAGTCTACTTCTAGTATTTGATTCTCGACACTTAAAGGACAATTCCTAAATACTTCAACGATTGTAACAGATTTTCCTACTGGTGTTTGAATCAAGAGAGGCACAGATAAAGGTTCACATAACACAGACATATGACGACAGAAGTCTAAAGATACGAAAGAGTGCGTGGCACCGGAATCAAATAAAACTTTGGCATCTAATCCACATAAACTTAAGGTACCTGTCACCATTCTAGGGATATTCTGGGCTTCCTGCTGTGTCATGGCATGAATGCGACCTTGCCCAGTTCCCACTTCAGTCTGATTACTAGCGACCACATTACTTCCCTGGTAACTTGCAGTACCACGACCCTGATAACCACGGCCTCCACCACGGCCTCCACGACTTCCCTGATATCCTCCTCGTTGCACTGGAGCAATCTGACCAGTTCCTCTACCACCTCCTTGCAACTGAGGGCAACTATTAGCAAAGTGTCCTGGTTGCTTACATCGGAAACATATTATCTCCCTCTCACGGCAATCTTGAATCTTATGATTTGTCCTACCACATCGGAAACAACCATTAACACCTGACCTCGCCTGGATACTTCCCAGGGATCCTCCGAACCGATTAGGTGGACGGGCAGAAGTGAATCGGGATTGCGTATCAGGAGCACTAGTTTGACTCTGTGCAAAACGTCTGCGCTGAAATGGACGTTCCTGATATCCAGAATTTGAGGGCCGACTAAATCTAGGCACAACTTGTCTACCTTTTCCTTCTTTTCTAGCCAAAAGTTCAGCTTCACTTGCTTCTGCCTTAAGAGCGGCATTCATTAGCTGATGGAAACTGTTAAAGTCCATAAGTGCCAACTTGGAGCGAATTTCCAACACCAGGCCATCTCTGAAACGCTCGATTTTCTTAGCCTCATTATTGTGCACATCAGGCAGCAACCTGCACAACTCATTAAACTTACTTTCATACTCACTCACAGTCATCTTCTCCTGGCTCAGCTGAATCAACTCTCTTTCTAAGGCTGCCATATGAGCACTTAGACAATACTTCTCCTTAAGCAGCTCGACAAAACGTTCCCAAGTCACTGGCACCTGACCAGTCGCTTCCAATGAACGCTCAGTGTTCTCCCACCAGTCACGTGCTCCACCATGCAACAAGTAAGTGGTGAAAGTGACTCTCATCTCTCCCACGACAGCTAGGGGTTTAAAGATGGCTTCCACATCCCTTAAGAAATCAAGAGCTGGAAGTGGGGTTGTAGTTCCATGAAACTTAGGTGGGTTTCTCTTCAGGAATATGTCAAAGGTCTTTGACTGAGATTCAGCTGGTTGTACCACAACAGCAGGCGCTGGCACAACGTTCTCAGCAACTCCACCGTCAGCAGGTGGGTCACTTGCAACAGTCGGGTTCACGGGGGGATTAATACCGGTGGCAGAAACCGGTTGTTCAACCGTAGGCTCATCGTTCTGCGCTCTCCTACCTCTACCTCTGCCCCTTCCTCGGGCGACACGACCACGACCCCTATTTGCTACTCTGGGTGGCATCCTCAGCAGTTTACGAAGCGATAGAAGAAAAGTTTTAGACTCGGAAGAACAACTCAACTTAGACAACTGCACATAAATCTTAGACCTAGGCACATAACCACACATGACACCACTTAAATCTGAAACCTATGCTCTGATACCAAAATTGTAACGACCCGCCCCAGGTGGGCCCCCCTGAGGTTGGGATCGTCAGCAACATGTAACATCAGAGTCACCAGTCGATGGATGACAACTTAAAAACGACTTCATTTGATAAGATAGATAATATCCATCGTGGTGAGTAACAACCACAAAAATACAACATCTGAAAAATACATCAGGTTTCAAAATGATAGTTTTAGAATGACAACAATGATAGATATGTCTCCAAGACAACAAAACATCAATGAGAATGACTGCTGAGGACTCCTAGCCACCACCGTCTCACCTCCAAGCTCTAATGATACGCAGCTTCTAGACTTCAACGTTCAATTCCTTATGATTAACTGTCAATCTAGAGAAGGGGGGTGTCAGCTATAAAGCTGGTGAACACTTACCACACAGGTGGTGTATACCACACATTATGCCCATGAGTAAAGTTATACATGTAGAACTGGGTAGGGACAACTTACCTTCAATGATCTAACAACATACCAAAAATAAAGAACAACGAGGTACACATAGTAATATAAGAAACGTCAACTAAATAAGCAACATAATATCATCTCAATGTATATATACCATCTTCACAACTCAACGTATCAATGTCATCTCAACCTTTATAGAATCAACTCATCAATTATAATATCAACTTAATAATCCGGTTAAGGGGGCTATCATCCACATCAATATATGGGTTTAACAACGATCCACCCTTTTAGATGGTAATCATCCAGTCATATAGCTGGGTTATACTACAATCCATCTCTACAACAACAACTCGTCCTGCAGGGGAGACCCTTATGCCCGTCGACATAAAAGTTTTATCATAAGCGCCCTCCAGCCGAAACTGGGGTTTACTACTACGCGCTCCGGATATCTACTCAACATGTATTATAAGCGCCCTCCAGCCGAAACTGGGGTTACTACTACGCGCATCGTATATCAACTCAACATATCTCAACCAACCATAATAATCAACATTTCAATTCAACAACTGGACATGTCATATATCATCTTAACAACCAATTCATTATATGTCAAATCAACTACCCATTTTATATCCATTCAACAACTCATTTTTATATCAATTCAATAACTCATTGTATCATGACCAACAATTCAACTAACACGTCATATAGAACCACAACATACATATATAACAATTCGCATAAACAGAATGTATCGCATAAAACAACCGTGAGATAAGTACTCACCTGATGCTAGAGCAACTAGCGTACACCTATATATTCCTTGTGCGTCCTTCCTGAACTCCTAAATAGCGTTAGAGTGCATTAATAATCTACCGAGTTGTGAAATGACCATTCTACCCCTGTCTCGGTTTCCTTACTATTTATACCTCTCAAGGTTGGTTTCTCATATTAGGCTCACTCTCATGTATCCAAAAATATGCCCCAATGCATTAAATTATGTTTAAGGATAGATATCGTGTCGACTTGTAAAATGACAAAAATGCCCTTAACTTGTAAAATGACTGAAATACCCTTCGGCCTCGAATGTGCCCAACACTTGTTCAAATCATTTTATAAATTATCATATAATTATTTTATCTTCAAAATACCCAAAAATCATAAGTATTCTGCCCATGGATGATTTTTGACTCACTTCTCCAATTTTCTCATTTTAAACTATTTATTGGCCACTTTAAATATCAAAAATCTCATTTAAGTGGTAAAACTCAATCTTATACACTTAAATAATTTTAATAAGTCCAAATATTCATTTTAATGTTAAACATTCTGCCCAAATTCCATTTTTCACCCATTTATTATTTTTTTCACCATTTAAACTCATTTAATTACCTATAATTCAAAATAAATAGTTAACCACTTCAAAAACTCATGAAATATTTTACCAAAGTCAAAGTATTATTTCTAAGTCCAAACCTACTGCCCATTTAAATATTTGTGTCCATTTGATATTTATTTCATTTAAAAGCATTTTCTAGCCCTTTTTATATCCTTAAATCAAAATAATTATCAAACCTTCTTCAAAAATCATGAAATTCGAAACATAGATCAAACACACCTTCCAAGTTTCTGCAAAAATACATATCACATATTTTAACACCAAAATAATTTTCGTTTCATTTAAATCCTCTTTTAACAATTTACTTAGTCAAAAATACCAAACAATCTTAGAAAAATACAAGATTTATTTTACATGTTCAAAACACAGTTTTCAGTTTCATAAAAATATCCATTTTCAGTTCCCTCTTCAATTAATACTCGTTTTGTATTTTATTTCAATTGTAGACACTAAAAATATCAAAATACGGAAGAAATACCAAACAACTTTCAAACATTCCCAGATTTGGTGTGTCGACTGTTTTGGGCAGATTATTGTCAAAAATAAAGTTTCAGAATTTTTGGACACGTTTAAGTATTTATTTCCCATTTAAAAACAAATCTAGCTATTAAACTTCCAAAAATCACAGTAAATAGAAAACAAATCCGATTTAAGAAATTCTTATTGTCAGATTCTTCTATTTCCGAACTCTACGTGCTTATAAAATTTCAGAATTTTCTGGGCATATACAGTATACGTTTCGTATTTTCTCATAAAATAGGTATTTTTAGATCTAAACTTCTAAATAAAAATATAGGCCATAAGATAATTGAAACACCAACATATATCAACATTATACAACATATACTTGAGTTAAAACATCATCCATGGGGTTATACTTAAGTTTTATCCCTAAAGATTCAAGTTTGACTAAAGGTCAACACCATAAAAACAATAGTTTAAAGCTTAAGAAATTTATACCTTAGATGTGTAGGAAATGTTCTACTTTGTGCTAAGCTCCAAATCAAGAATAATGGAAGAAAATTGTTGAGTATAGGGAGAGGGGAGGGAATCGGCTAGCTGGAGGGAGTATGGTGGAGGATTGTTTGTTTTGGAAGATGAAAATGAGGGTGGTAGACAAGCTTTAGACAATGATATAGGAAAAAGAGAAGCTTTCATGAGAAGCTTGGTGCATGATGGACAAGTGTCCTCTTTGAGTGGTGGCCAAGTTTGACACATTTTTGAATTTTCTAAAGTGTTGGGGTGGAAATGTAAATAGACTAAATTTAAATTATCATCAAGTAGTGCACATGCAACACACACGCCCCAAATTTATATTTCGACCACGACTCGATTTATTTTTCGACTAAAAATTCCTACGTGTCCTACGAATTATGACACGTTACCTCTCTCGGGAAATAAAATAATATTTATTTAGCATGTCTACGGGACGGGTTATTTCATTTTACCCTCCTTACAAAAATTTCGTCCTCGAAATTTGTCACGACTTAAGTCTCCCATCTACATCACTCCATCACAACTTATCGCATAGATTATAACCATCTAGGCCTCTCAACTCGCGCACTTATATCACAAATCAAGATCAACATATATCATAAGAACCAAACAATTCAAAGAGACATCACATCAAGACTCAACACACATAAAAAGACAATTCGATAACTAACCTCTACTCAAAGAGGTGTGGGTATAGGCTTCTTATATCCTCCTCTCGCTCCCACGTCGCTTCTTCGACGCGTTGGTTACGCCACAATACCTTAACTAAGGCTACTACCTTATTTCTCAATGTTTTCTCCCGACGATCAAGGATTTTCACCGGTTTCTCTTCATAGGTAAGATTTTTCTCTAGCTCAACCGGTTGGGATTCGAGAATGTGGGATTCATCAGGAATGTATTTTCGTAGACACGACACATGAAAAACATTGTGTATTCTATCAAGTTCTGGGGGTAAAGCTAACCGATAAGCAACTGTCCCAACTCTATCTAATATCTCATATGGACCAATATAACGGGGACTCAACTTCCCTTTCTTACCAAATCTCAACACTCCTTTCCATGGAGAAATCCTCAAAAACACTTTATCACCTACTTCAAATGACAAGTCTATTCGACGGCGATCGGCATACATTTTCTGTCTATCCTGCGCAACTTTTAAGTGTTGTCTTATCAACTTTATCCTCTCGACTGATCTTTCGACCAACTCCGAACCATAGATTTTCCTTTCCCCTATCTCATTCCAGTAAACTGGAGTTCTACACTTCCTCCCATACAATGCTTCGAATGGCGCCATCCCAATGCTAGCATGAAAACTGTTATTATAAGCGAATTCTATCTTAGGCAACTCATCATCCCAATTTCCAGAAAAACTCAACACGCAAGCGCGTAACATGTCCTCCAACGTTTGAATAGTTCTTTCTGACTGACCATCCGATTGGGGGTGATATGAAGTACTTAAACTCAACTTCGAACCCATCGCTTCTTGAAAACTTCCCCAAAACCTGGATGTAAATCTAGCATCACGATCTGATACAATTGTTATCGGCACTCCGTGCAATCGCACCACTTGATCAACATATATCTTCGCTAACTGCTCAGGGGTATGGGTTGATTTGATTGGTATAAAATGTGCAGACTTCGAAAGTCTATCGACGATTACCCATATACCATCGTTCTTTCTTAACGTTCTTGGGAGGCCAAATACGAAATCCATAGTGATTATTTGTTGAGTAGTACGTGTTTGTTATATTACATATAAATGGACTAGTTGTGATGAGTCGGTGATGATTCCGTTGATAATGGATATAAACATATATATTTATGTCGTGGGAGATCTAAGACGTGATGGTAGGATATCGTGTGAACCACTTGAGATTGTTGTTTTTTCATGATATATGTGTTGACCGTGTGACGTGGAAAGTGATGGTATTAAGTTGACAAGTCTAGATGTTATGAGACCAAAGAGGAGTTGTCAAGATGAGACGTCGATTGAGTGTGTCGTTGAGAAGCCTTAAGTCGTAACAAATTTCGAGGACGAAATTTTTGTAAGGAGGGAAAAATGAAATAACCCGTCCCGTAGACATGCTAAATAAATAATATTTTATTTCCCGAGAGAGGTAACGAGTCATAATTCGTAGGACACGTAGAAATTTTTAGTCGGAATAATAAAAATAAAATCGAGTAGTGGTCCGGTTAATTATTTGGGGCGCATGATGATGTGTTGTAGGAAGATATTTTGAATAATTTCATAATTTCATTTCCACCCCTCAACTTTAACTAATTAAAAAATGTGCCAAACTTGGCCTCCACTCAAGTTGGACACTTGTCCATCATGCACCAAGCTTCTCATGAAAGCTTCCCTTTTTCCTATATAATTGTCTAAGGCTTGTCTACCACCCTCATTTTCATCTTGCAAAACAAACAATCCTCCACCATACTCCCTCCATCTAGCCGATTCCCTCCCCTCTCCTTACACTCAACAATTTTCTTCCATTATTCTTCATTTGGAGCTTAGCACAAAGTAGAACATTTCCTATACATCTAAGGTATAATTTCTTAAGCTTTAAACTATTGTTTTTATGATGTTCACTTTGGTCAAAATTAAATCTTTAAGAATAAAAATTAAGTATAACCCATGGATGATGTTATAACTCAAGTATATGTTGTATAATGTTGATATATGTTGGTGTTTGAATTATCTTATGGCCTATATTTTTATTTAAAGTTTTAGATCTAAAAATACGAAACGTATACAATATATGCCCAGAAAATTCTGAAATTTTATAAGCACGTAGAGTTCTGAAATAGAAGAATCTGACAACAAGAATTTCTTAAATCGGATTTGTTTTGTATTTACTGTGATTTTTGGAAGTTTAATAGCTAGATTCGTTTTTAAATGGGAAATAAATACTTAAACGTGTCCAAAAATTCTGAAACTTTATTTTTGACAATAATCTGCCCAAAACAGTCGACACACCAAATCTGGGAATTTTTGAAAGTTGTTTGGTATTTCTTCCGTATTTTGATATTTTTAGTGCCTACAATTGAAATAAAATACAAAACGAGTATTAATTGAAGAGGGAACTGAAAATGGATATTTTTATGAAACTGAAAACTGTGTTTTGAACATGTAAAATAAATCTTGTATTTTTCTAAGATTGTTTGGTATTTTTGACTAATTAAATTGTTAAAAGAGGATTTAAATGAAACGAAAATCATTTTGGTGTTAAAATATGTGATATGTATTTTTGCAGAAACTGGGAAGGTGTGTTTGACCCACTTTTCGAATTTCATGATTTTTGAAGAAGGTTTGATAATTATTTTGATTGAAGGATGTAAAAAGGGCTAGAAAATGCTTTTAAATGAAATAAATACCAAATGGACACAAATATTTAAAAGGGCAATAGGTTTGGACTTAGAAATAATACTTTGACTTTGGAAAAACATTTCATGAGTTTTTGAAGAGGTTAACTATTTATTTTGAATTATAGGTAATTAAATGAGTTTAAATGGTGAAAAATAATAAATGGGTGAAAAATGGAATTTGGGCAGAATGTTTAACCTTAAAATGAATATTTGGACTTATGAAAATTATTTAAGTGTATAAGATTGAGTTTTACCACTTAAATGAGATTTTTGATATTTAAAGTGGCCAATAAATAGTTTAAAATGGGAAAATTGGAGAAGTGAGTCAAAAATCATCCATGGGCAGTATACTTATGATCTTTGGATATTTTTGAAGATAAAATAATTATATGAGAATTTACAAAATGATTTGAACAAGTGTTGGGCACATTCGAGGCCAAAGGGTATTTCAGTCATTTTACAAGTTAAGGGCATTTTTGTCATTTTACAAGTCGACACGATATCTATCCTTAAACATAATTTAATGCATTGGGGCATATTTTTGAATACATGAGAGTGAGCCTAATGTGAGGAACCAACATGAGAGTTTTAACGGTCGAAAACCGAGTCAAGGGCAAACTGGTCTTTTCACCCGTGATAGATTATTAACACGGATTTACACTATCTAGGAGTTGAAGAAGGCCATGCAAGGAATATATAGGTGTACGCTAGTTGCTCTAGCATCAGGTGAGTACTTATCTCACAGTTGTTTGTATGCGATACATTATGTTTATGCGAATTGTTATATATGTATGTTGTGGTTCTATATGACTTGTTAGTTGAATTGTTGGTCATGATACAATGAATTATTGAATTGATATAAAAATGAGTGCTGAGTTGTTGAGTTGATATGAATGTGCTACTATGTGGATATAGCCGATGCGCAATGTTGTTTTACCCAGCTTTGTCTGGATGGCGCTTATGTATTGAAATACGGTGCGCAAATGTTGATATTCCCAGCTATGACTGGATGGCGCTGTGCAATGTTGATATTCCCAGCTATGACTGGATGGCACATATTATAAAACTCCTATGTCGACGGGCATATGGGTCTCCCCTGCAGGTCGAGTTGTTGTTGTAGAGATGGATTGTAGTATAACCCAGCTATATGACTGGATGTTTACCATCTAAAAGGGTGGATCGTTGTTATACCCACAACTATAGTGGATGATAGCCCCCTTAACCGGATTATGAGTTGATATTATTATTGATGAGTTGATGTCATATTTTACTGAGATGATATTACAGGTTTTCAGATGATATAAGCTGTGTGGTGATGGATATATTTGTTGAGAGACAATAATAAGTGTGATCTATGTTATGGGTTAGATGGTTATTGACATTACGGTAAAGTGATAATGCGATATGTGAAATGAGATGGACAACTGAGACACTTGAGCCGTATTAGTTTGAGGGATTTGTGGTGATGATGGTATAAGTTGAGAATATGATGTGGATGCTATTGGAAAGATGGAGATATGAGTAATGTGATACAAATACACATACCTTGATATAACCCATTCCGTGGACGTGCTACCTAATATTATTTTATTTCCCGAGAGAGTGACGTGTCATAATTCGTAAAGTGCGTAGAGATTTTAGTTCAAAAATAAACCGAGTAGTAGCCGGGACATTTATTTGGGGCGTGTGTATGCATGAGCATGAGAAGATATTTTTCTAATATTTTTCATATTGTAATTTTACCCCAAAATTTTAGATAATTTAACACTTAGCCAATCTTGGAGCCTACTCAACATCTTGTCAACCACACATTAATATTAAAATAATATTCATGCATGCTAAGTGTATGTGGCCTTAAATTAGTCTAGGTTCATGAGGCACATCATTACTTTTCTAAAGCTTAGTTGAGAAGCTTTATATTAGTAAGTCTTATGCAAGACATTCTCATCTTTCTCTACACAAAAATCACACAACAAAACAAAAGAAACCCATCTCCCACCCCCTTCCAAAACCGAGAACAATATAAGGAGGAGGACCTCCATTTTTCTTCCATCTTTGTTGATCTTTAGCTCAAAGTAATCCTCATTCCATTCTCTACAACATTTCATTCCTCAAGGTATAAATTTTACACTTTTCTCATATGAAAATGTTGGTCAAAATCCGAGTTGACTTTTTAGAGAAAATGTTGACTTTTACAAATAATGTTGATTATGGGTTTTTATGTCAAAATTTGAACATGCATTTATAATAGATGTTATAAGATGTTATATAAACATGTTTTATGAGATTATTTGGTTGTGAATGATGATTTTTGAGATGGTTGACTTTTGGTCAACTTTATAAAGTTTGCATCTTTGACTAGATAAAGTTAGTATATGCCTATGGATGATGATTAAACTATGTTTAATGATGATTTGGATTATCGATTTTATCTATGATTGATTGTAAAGATAAAGACGTGATATATACTAAACGTACCCAGAAAATTATGAGATTTTAGTTTTGGGTAGAGGTTCTGATTTCTAACATACGACAACAAGAATTTCTGGATTTGGATTTGTTTTGGATTTATTATGATTTTCGAAAGTTTAATAGTTGAAAAGAGTTTTAAATATGAAAGAAATATCAAACGATTGAGAAAAATTAAAATATTTTATAGAGACCTTAGCTACTGTATTAAAAGTATTCACAAAAAAGAGTAAGGTGTTCTGGATTTGTTTACTATTTTTAAAGATTTAGTGATTAAAATGGGATTTTAAATAGAAACGATGTATAGTTTGAGCTCTAAATTAGAAGTAGAATTTTTCCAGTAACTTTGAGAGTACACGGAAGCTCTATGTCAAAGGTGATAATTTTTAAACATGGTTTGCTATTTATTTTAATATTCGGATGTTAAATGACGTAGAAATGTGTTTAAATCTAGAAATGGAAGATTTTGGAGATTATAAAATAAAGGGACTAGTTTTCTGTATTCCTTATGTTAAGAAAAGGTTAACTTTCTGATTTTATGAATTTTGAAGATGTTTTAGTATTTATTTTGAATTTCGAATTAAAAATGGGCTAGAAAAGCATTTTAAATGAGAAAAATAGCAAATGGGTGAGAAATATATTTTGGGCAGCAAGTTTGACTTTCATACTGATATTTTAAGTTACAAAAATTATTTGGATGATTGTAATGGTGTTTAAGTATTTGCTTGAGATTATTGTTAATTAAAGGACCATAAATAGTTATAAATTGGTAAA
Organism: Echium plantagineum; assembly: GCA_003412495.2. NCBI lineage: Eukaryota > Viridiplantae > Streptophyta > Magnoliopsida > Boraginales > Boraginaceae > Echium > Echium plantagineum. Next base: position 19,527 of record QFAX02000470.1, read on the forward strand.
AAAGAGAAATATTAGTCGAAAATCATCCATGGGCAGTATACTTATGATTTTTGGATATTTTTGAAGATAAAATAATTATATGAGAATTTACAAAATGATTTGAACAAGTGTTGGGCACATTCGAGGCCAAAGGGTATTTCAGTCATTTTACAAGTTAAGGGCATTTTTGTCATTTTACAAGTCGACACGATATCTATCCTTAAACATAATTTAATGCATTGGGGCATATTTTTGAATACATGAGAGTGAGCCTAATGTGAGGAACCAACATGAGAGTTTTAACGGTCGAAAACCGAGTCAAGGGCAAACTGGTCTTTTCACCCGTGATAGATTATTAACACGGATTTACACTATCTAGGAGTTGAGGAAGGCCATGCAAGGAATATATAGGTGTACGCTAGTTGCTCTAGCATCAGGTGAGTACTTATCTCACAGTTGTTTGTATGCGATACATTATGTTTATGCGAATTGTTATATATGTATGTTGTGGTTCTATATGACTTGTTAGTTGAATTGTTGGTCATGATACAATGAATTATTGAATTGATATAAAAATGAGTGCTGAGTTGTTGAGTTGATATGAATGTGCTATTATGTGGATATAGCCGATGCGCAATGTTGTTTTACCCAGCTTTGTCTGGATGGCGCTTATGTATTGAAATACGGTGCGCAAATGTTGATATTCCCAGCTATGACTGGATGGCGCTGTGCAATGTTGATATTCCCAGCTATGACTGGATGGCACATATTATAAAACTCCTATGTCGACGGGCATATGGGTCTCCCCTGCAGGTCGAGTTGTTGTTGTAGAGATGGATTGTAGTATAACCCAGCTATATGACTGGATGATTACCATCTAAAAGGGTGGATCGTTGTTATGCCCACAACTATAGTGGATGATAGCCCCCTTAACCGGATTATGAGTTGATATTATTATTGATGAGTTGATGTCATATTTTACTGAGATGATATTACAGGTTTTCAGATGATATAAGCTGTGTGGTGATGGATATATTTGTTGAGAGACAATAATAAGTATGATCTATGTTATGGGTATAAACGTTGAGTTAATATTATGTAATTTCTTTCGTGGTTGTTACTTATATTGCTAAGTTGTAATGTTGTTATTCTGTTAATTAGTATGTTGTTGGCTAAAGAAAAGGTAAGTAGTCCCTACCCATTTCTACATGTATATCTTTACTCATGGGCAATATGTGTGGTATACACCACCTGTGCGGTAAGTGTTCACCAGCTTTATAGCTGACACCCCCCTTCTCCAGATTGACAGTTAAACATAAGGAGTTCATCTTTGGAGTCTAGTGGCTGTAGATCGCCTAAGAGCTTAAAGGTGCGGCGAAGGTGGCTAAGAGTCCTCAGCAGTCATTCCGATTAATGTCTTTGGGGTCTTCAAGACTTATCAAATATTGTTGTCTTTTCAACTTCCCGAGACTTGATTGTATTTTCTGATGTTATATTTTCATGTGATTGTTTGTTCACCACGATGGATATTCTTTCACTTATCAAAGAAAGTCATTTTTATGTTGTCATCCATCGTTTGGTGACTCTGATGTTCATGTTGCTGACGATCCCAACCTCGGGGGCGATCGACCCGGGGCGGGTCGTTACAATTTTGGTATCAGAGCCTAGGTTTCAGACTCTTTGGGAGTTGAGTCTTGTGTGGTTATGTGCCTAGGTCTAAGGTTTATGTGAAGTTGTCAGTATATTGAGTTGTGTTTTCGAGTCTAGACGTCGTTGACTGCTGAGGATGCCACCTGGTAAGAATTGTCTGAACTCAATGTGAATTTGTTTAGATTTTACGTGGAACTTGTTGTGTCCACTCGATTAGAAGTAAGTGAAGTGGGACCCAAATGTTGAATTCGATAAGAGAAGTGATTGGACTTGTCGAGCCGCGTATGTACCTGATTGGTGAGAGGTAATTAAGAAGTCGGTATCTGAACATCTATCACCTATTATGTTGGAGTTAGTTTATTTTAGTAGTCGAGAATCTTGGCCTAGATTTTGTGGCATAGTAAGGTAAGATGATGATTAAGATTTTGATGGAGTATGATTAAAGAAGAGTAAGTAAAGAATAATTGGACTGACTTTTTTTTCAATTTAGCCTTTGGGAATCTGTGGATTTAATGTCTATGTTTCGACGCAAGGATGATAAGTGTTGTTGGCGTCGTTGTAACACAAAGATCCACGCGTGTACATAAATTGGTGGTGCACTGTGTGTCAACTATTATGGGGGTATAAGAAGACCCCATGAACCCTCGAATACGTGGAAAACGATGTAGAGCACACAAGTCGGATATGCAGTAGGAATGGATTCAATATAACGAAGGTGAAAATATTAGGGTGACATATGATAAAAGTGCTAGTGAAATGCGTTATGTGTTGGAGAACGTGCATTTGTGGAAAACAAGTAAGACATCAAATATAATCACGATGGGTTGAGATTGGGTACTCAAATCTTGATTATGATTGTTGGAGATAATAAAAGGACAAATTAGTAAGTATTGCCAAGAAATGGATTGAGAAAAATATAGGTTTGTGCTCCATAATGAATGATGGAACGATAATATAAGACGATTTTGAATATGAAGATTCTAGTGACCGATAGTTAGGGAGATTGGGTATTTGAGTATAGTAGACGAAATAAAGGAAAAATTAAAACTTTAGGATATGTGTATTAGTGGGACAGTGTTGATTGCCTTTGAGGATTTCACCACGGAGGACAGATGAAACAAATGTATGACCTTAGAAGAAGGTTGGTCAAGTTTGGGAGATTTGATGAAAACTAGTATGAGATACGAAAACCAGATTGTGGTGAGATTAGAAGAGTGGGATTCTATTTGGAGATAGTATTATTATGTTAGGTTGCGTGATCGGTATGTGAAGTAAATTGTGGTTGCCTCAATACATATAGTGGATGATGAGTTGTTATATTACGATGTGATTAAATGAGTTGATAGATGGACGGTTGCCATATATAAAGTTGGACGCATTGATATATGAGTATTTTAAGGTAAGATTTCAGTTAAGTTGTGATATATGAATTTGGATATGTTGAGGTATGGGTATATATGTATTAGTAGTTGTGGCAAATGCGTGTAATGTTGGGTACATTATGTTGAGATTTGATAAGTTGAGATATATTAGGTGGTTTAATATGTGGTTACATTACGAGGTGACGTATATCATAATGAACTACTCGAGGTATATGTATGTGAGTAGTGAGGTATAAAGTGGTAGATTTATATTGATATCGAGTTATAAGAAGGTATTATTATGATTATGTAGTGGTATCAATATATTGATGTGGTTAGATGGTTATTGACATTACGTTAAAGTGATAATGCGGTATGTGAAATGAGATGGACAACTGAGACACTTGAGCCGTATTAGTTTGAGGGATTTGTGGTGATGATGGTATAAGTTGAGAACATGATGTGGATGCTATTGGAAAGATGGAGATATGAGTAATGTGATACAAATACACATACCTTGATAAGCAGATGTTAGTCGTGTATGCTCTATACGCATGTCATGTGTAATTATGTACGATATGAGGTTGAGTTTTTGATGATGAGATGTAGTGAATATATATATTATTTATACTAGTTATTTGATAATTGCACTTATGTGAATTTGTTGAAACGTGTTAATATGTGGTGATCCATATGTTGTGTCGTATAATTGTGATTATTTGTTGAGTAGTACGTGTTTGTTATATTACATATATATGGACTAGTTGTGATGAGTCGGTGATGATTCCGTTGATAATTGATAGAAGCATATATATTTATGTCGTGGGAGATCTAAGACGTGATGGTGGGATATCGTGTGAACCACTTGAGATTGTTGCTTTTTCATGATATATGTGTTGACAGTGTGACGTGGAAAGTGATGGCATTAAGTTGAAAGGTCTAGATGTTATGAGACCAAAGAGGAGTTGTCGAGATGAGACGTCGATTGAGTGTGTCGTTGAGAAGCCTTAAGTCGTAACAAATTTCGAGGACGAAATTTTTGTAAGGAGGGTAAAATGAAATAACCCATTCCGTGGACGTGCTACCTAATATTATTTTATTTCCCGAGAGAGTGACGTGTCATAATTCGTAAAGTGCGTAGAGATTTTAGTTCAAAAATAAACCGAGTAGTAGCCGGGACATTTATTTGGGGCGTGTGTATGCATGAGCATGAGAAGATATTTTTCTAATATTTTTCATATTGTAATATTACCCCAAAATTTTAGATAATTTAACACTTAGCCAATCTTGGAGCCTACTCAACATCTTGTCAACCACACATTAATATTAAAATAATATTCATGCATGCTAAGTGTATGTGGCCTTAAATTAGTCTAGGTTCATGAGGCACATCATTACTTTTCTAAAGCTTAGTTGAGAAGCTTTATATTAGTAAGTCTTATGCAAGACATTCTCATCTTTCTCTACACAAAAATCACACAACAAAACAAAAGAAACCCATCTCCCACCCCCTTCCAAAACCGAGAACAATATAAGGAGGAGGACCTCCATTTTTCTTCCATCTTTGTTGATCTTTAGCTCAAAGTAATCCTCATTCCATTCTCTACAACATTTCATTCCTCAAGGTATAAATTTTACACTTTTCTCATATGAAAATGTTGGTCAAAATCCGAGTTGACTTTTTAGAGAAAATGTTGACTTTTACAAATAATGTTGATTATGGGTTTTTATGTCAAAATTTGAACATGCATTTATAATAGATGTTATAAGATGTTATATAAACATGTTTTATGAGATTATTTGGTTGTGAATGATGATTTTTGAGATGGTTGACTTTTGGTCAACTTTATAAAGTTTGCATCTTTGACTAGATAAAGTTAGTATATGCCTATGGATGATGATTAAACTATGTTTAATGATGATTTGGATTATCGATTTTATCTATGATTGATTGTAAAGATAAAGACGTGATATATACTAAACGTACCCAGAAAATTATGAGATTTTAGTTTTGGGTAGAGGTTCTGATTTCTAACATACGACAACAAGAATTTCTGGATTTGGATTTGTTTTGGATTTATTATGATTTTCGAAAGTTTAATAGTTGAAAAGAGTTTTAAATATGAAAGAAATATCAAACGATTGAGAAAAATTAAAATATTTTATAGAGACCTTAGCTACTGTATTAAAAGTATTCACAAAAAAGAGTAAGGTGTTCTGGATTTGTTTACTATTTTTAAAGATTTAGTGATTAAAATGGGATTTTAAATAGAAACGATGTATAGTTTGAGCTCTAAATTAGAAGTAGAATTTTTCCAGTAACTTTGAGAGTACACGGAAGCTCTATGTCAAAGGTGATAATTTTTAAAAATGGTTTGCTATTTATTTTAATATTCGGATGTTAAATGACGTAGAAATGTGTTTAAATCTAGAAATGGAAGATTTTGGAGATTATAAAATAAAGGGACTAGTTTTCTGTATTCCTTATGTTAAGAAAAGGTTAACTTTCTGATTTTATGAATTTTGAAGATGTTTTAGTATTTATTTTGAATTTCGAATTAAAAATGGGCTAGAAAAGCATTTTAAATGAGAAAAATAGCAAATGGGTGAGAAATATATTTTGGGCAGCAAGTTTGACTTTCATACTGATATTTTAAGTTACAAAAATTATTTGGATGATTGTAATGGTGTTTTAAGTATTTGCTTGAGATTATTGTTAATTAAAGGACCATAAATAGTTATAAATTGGTAAAAAAGAGAAATATTAGTCGAAAATCATCCATGGGCAGTATACTTATGATTTTTGGATATTTTTGAAGATAAAATAATTATATGAGAATTTACAAAATGATTTGAACAAGTGTTGGGCACATTCGAGGCCAAAGGATATTTCAGTCATTTTACAAGTTAAGGGCATTTTTGTCATTTTACAAGTCGACACGATATCTATCCTTAATCATAATTTAATGCATTGGGGCATATTTTTGAATACATGAGAGTGAGCCTAATGTGAGGAACCAACATGAGAGTTTTAACGGTCGAAAACCGAGTCAAGGGCAAACTGGTCTTTTCACCCGTGATAGATTATTAACACGGATTTACACTATCTAGGAGTTGAGGAAGGCCATGCAAGGAATATATAGGTGTACGCTAGTTGCTCTAGCATCAGGTGAGTACTTATCTCACAGTTGTTTGTATGCGATACATTATGTTTATGCGAATTGTTATATATGTATGTTGTGGTTCTATATGACTTGTTAGTTGAATTGTTGGTCATGATACAATGAATTATTGAATTGATATAAAAATGAGTGCTGAGTTGTTGAGTTGATATGAATGTGCTATTATGTGGATATAGCCGATGCGCAATGTTGTTTTACCCAGCTTTGTCTGGATGGCGCTTATGTATTGAAATACGGTGCGCAAATGTTGATATTCCCAGCTATGACTGGATGGCGCTGTGCAATGTTGATATTCCCAGCTATGACTGGATGGCACATATTATAAAACTCCTATGTCGACGGGCATATGGGTCTCCCCTGCAGGTCGAGTTGTTGTTGTAGAGATGGATTGTAGTATAACCCAGCTATATGACTGGATGATTACCATCTAAAAGGGTGGATCGTTGTTATGCCCACAACTATAGTGGATGATAGCCCCCTTAACCGGATTATGAGTTGATATTATTATTGATGAGTTGATGTCATATTTTACTGAGATGATATTACAGGTTTTCAGATGATATAAGCTGTGTGGTGATGGATATATTTGTTGAGAGACAATAATAAGTATGATCTATGTTATGGGTATAAACGTTGAGTTAATATTATGTAATTTCTTTCGTGGTTGTTACTTATATTGCTAAGTTGTAATGTTGTTATTCTGTTAATTAGTATGTTGTTGGCTAAAGAAAAGGTAAGTAGTCCCTACCCATTTCTACATGTATATCTTTACTCATGGGCAATATGTGTGGTATACACCACCTGTGCGGTAAGTGTTCACCAGCTTTATAGCTGACACCCCCCTTCTCCAGATTGACAGTTAAACATAAGGAGTTCATCTTTGGAGTCTAGTGGCTGTAGATCGCCTAAGAGCTTAAAGGTGCGGCGAAGGTGGCTAAGAGTCCTCAGCAGTCATTCCGATTAATGTCTTTGGTGTCTTCAAGACTTATCAAATATTGTTGTCTTTTCAACTTCCCGAGACTTGATTGTATTTTCTGATGTTATATTTTCATGTGATTGTTTGTTCACCACGATGGATATTCTTTCACTTATCAAAGAAAGTCATTTTTATGTTGTCATCCATCGTTTGGTGACTCTGATGTTCATGTTGCTGACGATCCCAACCTCGGGGGCGATCGACCCGGGGCGGGTCGTTGATACCAAAATTTTAACGACCCGCCCCAGGTCGATCGCCCCCGAGGTTGGGATCGTCAGCAACATGAACATCAGAGTCACCAGTCGATGGATGACAACGTAAAAATGACTTTATTTGATAAGTGAAATAATATCCATCTTGGTGAACAAACAATCACATAATTTATAACATCAGAAAATACAATCAAGTCTCGGGAAGTTAGTTTTGAAAAGACAACAATATTTGATAAGTCTTGAAGACACCAAAGACATTAATCGGAATGACTGCTGAGGACTCTTAGCCACCTTCGCCGCACCTTTAAGCTCTTAGGCGATCTACAGCCACTAGACTCCAAAGATGAACTCCTTATGTTTAACTGTCAATCTGGAGAAGGGGGGTGTCAGCTATAAAGCTGGTGAACACTTACCGCACAGGTGGTGTATACCACACATTATGCCCATGAGTAAAGATATACATGTAGAAGTGGGTAGAGAGAACTTACCTTTTCATTAGCCAACAACATACTAATCAATAGAATAACAACACTACAACTTAACAATATAAGTAACAACCACGAAAGGAATTACATAATATTAACTCAACGTTTATACCCATAACATAGATCATACTTAGTATTGTCTCTCAACAAATATATCCATCACCACACAGCTTATATCATCTGAAAACCTGTAATATCATCTCAGTAAAATATGACATCAACTCATCAATAATAATATCAACTCATAATCCGGTTAAGGGGGCTATCATCCACTATAGTTGTGGGCATAACAACGATCCACCCTTTTAGATGGTAATCATCCAGTCATAGCTGGGTTATACTACAATCCATCTCTACAACAACAACTCGACCTGCAGGGGAGACCCATATGCCCGTCGACATAGGAGTTTTATAATATGTGCCATCCAGTCATAGCTGGGAATATCAACATTGCACAGCGCCATCCAGTCATAGCTGGGAATATCAACATTTGCGCACCGGATTTCAATACATAAGCGCCATCCAGACAAAGCTGGGTAAAACAACATTGCGCATCGGCTAGATCCACATAGTATCACATTCATATCAACTCAACAACTCAACACTTATTATATATATATCATTCCAACCATCATAATCATCATATCAACTCAATAACTGGACATGTCATATATCATCTTAACAACCAATTCATTATATGTCAAATCAACTACCCATTTTATATCCATTTAACAACTCATTTTTATATCAATCCAATAACTCATTGTATCATGACCAACAATTCAACTAACACGTCATATAGAACCACAACATACATATATAACAATTCGCATAAACATAATGTATCGCATACAAACAACTGTGAGATAAGTACTCACCTGATGCTAGAGCAACTAGCGTACACCTATATATTCCTTGCGTGGCCTTGCGGAACTCCTTGATAGTGTAAATCCGTGTTAATAATCTATCACGGGTGAAATGACCATTTTGCCCTTGACTCGGTTTTCGACCGTTAAAACTCTCAAGTTGGTTCCTCACATTAGACTCTCTCTCATGTATCCAAAAATATGCCCCAATGCATTAAATTATCTTTTGCTAGGCCCATAACTAAAAAACCTACTTTCTTACGATTACGGTTAAGGATAGATATCGTGTCGACTTGTAAAATGACAAAAATGCCCTTAACTTGTAAAATGACTGAAATACCCTTCGGCCTCGAATGTGCCCAACACTTGTTCAAATCATTTTGTAAATTCTCATATAATTATTTTATCTTCAAAAATATCCAAAAATCATAAGTATTCTGCCCATGGATGATTTTTGACTCACTTCTCCAATTTTCCCATTTTAAACTATTTATTGGCCACTTTAAATATCAAAAATCTCATTTAAGTGGTAAAACTCAATCTTATACACTTAAATAATTTTCATAAGTCCAAATATTCATTTTAAGGTTAAACATTCTGCCCAAATTCCATTTTTCACCCATTTATTATTTTTCACCATTTAAACTCATTTAATTACCTATAATTCAAAATAAATAGTTAACCTCTTCAAAAACTCATGAAATGTTTTTCCAAAGTCAAAGTATTATTTCTAAGTCCAAACCTACTGCCCTTTTAAATATTTGTGTCCATTTGGTATTTATTTTATTTAAAAGCATTTTCTAGCCCTTTTTACATCCTTAAATCAAAATAATTATCAAACCTTCTTCACAAATCATGAAATTCGAAAAGTAGGTCAAACACACCTTCCAAGTTTCTGCAAAAATACATATCACATATTTTAACACCAAAATAATTTTCGTTTCATTTAAATCCTCTTTTAACAATTTAATTAGTCAAAAATACCAAACAATCTTAGAAAAATACAAGATTTATTTTACATGTTCAAAACACAGTTTTCAGTTTCATAAAAATATCCATTTTCAGTTCCCTCTTCAATTAATACTCGTTTTGTATTTTATTTCAATTGTAGGCACTAAAAATATCAAAATACGGAAGAAATACCAAACAACTTTCAAAAATTCCCAGATTTGGTGTGTCGACTGTTTTGGGCAGATTATTGTCAAAAATAAAGGTTCAGAATTTTTGGACACGTTTAAGTATTTATTTCCCATTTAAAAACGAATCTAGCTATTAAACTTCCAAAAATCACAGTAAATACAAAACAAATCCGATTTAAGAAATTCTTGTTGTCAGATTCTTCTATTTCAGAACTCTACGTGCTTATAAAATTTCAGAATTTTCTGGGCATATATTGTATACGTTTCGTATTTTTAGATCTAAAACTTTAAATAAAAATATAGGCCATAAAATAATTCAAACACCAACATATTTCAACATTATACAACATATACTTGAGTTATAACATCATCCATGGGGTTATACTTAAGTTTTATCCCTAAAGATTCAAGTTTGACTAAAGGTCAACACCATAAAAACAATAGTTTAAAGCTTAAGAAATTTATACCTTAGATGTGTAGGAAATGTTCTACTTTGTGCTAAGCTCCAAATCAAGAATAATGGAAGAAAATTGTTGAGTATAGGGAGAGGGGAGGGAATCGGCTAGCTGGAGGGAGTATGGTGGAGGATTGTTTGTTTTGGAAGATGAAAATGAGGGTGGTAGACAAGCTTTAGACAATGATATAGGAAAAAGAGAAGCTTTCATGAGAAGCTTGGTGCATGATGGACAAGTGTCCTCTTTGAGTGGTGGCCAAGTTTGACACATTTTTGAATTTTCTAAAGTGTTGGGGTGGAAATGTAAATAGACTAAATTTAAATTATCATCAAGTAGTGCACATGCAACACACACGCCCCAAATTTATATTTCGACCACGACTCGATTTATTTTTCGACTAAAAATTCCTACGTGTCCTACGAATTATGACACGTTACCTCTCTCGGGAAATAAAATAATATTTATTTAGCATGTCTACGGGACGGGTTATTTCATTTTACCCTCCTTACAAAAATTTCGTCCTCGAAATTTGTCACGACTTAAGTCTCCCATCTACATCACTCCATCACAACTTATCGCATAGATTATAACCATCTAGGCCTCTCAACTCGCGCACTTATATCACAAATCAAGATCAACATATATCATAAGAACCAAACAATTCAAAGAGACATCACATCAAGACTCAACACACATAAAAAGACAATTCGATAACTAACCTCTACTCAAAGAGGTGTGGGTATAGGCTTCTTATATCCTCCTCTCGCTCCCACGTCGCTTCTTCGACGCGTTGGTTACGCCACAATACCTTAACTAAGGCTACTACCTTATTTCTCAATGTTTTCTCCCGACGATCAAGGATTTTCACCGGTTTCTCTTCATAGGTAAGATTTTTCTCTAGCTCAACCGGTTGGGATTCGAGAATGTGGGATTCATCAGGAATGTATTTTCGTAGACACGACACATGAAAAACATTGTGTATTCTATCAAGTTCTGGGGGTAAAGCTAACCGATAAGCAACTGTCCCAACTCTATCTAATATCTCATATGGACCAATATAACGGGGACTCAACTTCCCTTTCTTACCAAATCTCAACACTCCTTTCCATGGAGAAATCCTCAAAAACACTTTATCACCTACTTCAAATGACAAGTCTATTCGACAGCGATCGGCATACATTTTCTGTCTATCCTGCGCAACTTTTAAGTGTTGTCTTATCAACTTTATCCTCTCGACTGATCTTTCGACCAACTCCGAACCATAGATTTTCCTTTCCCCTATCTCATTCCAGTAAACTGGAGTTCTACACTTCCTCCCATACAATGCTTCGAATGGCGCCATCCCAATGCTAGCATGAAAACTGTTATTATAAGCGAATTCTATCTTAGGCAACTCATCATCCCAATTTCCAGAAAAACTCAACACGCAAGCGCGTAACATGTCCTCCAACGTTTGAATAGTTCTTTCTGACTGACCATCCGATTGGGGGTGATATGAAGTACTTAAACTCAACTTCGAACCCATCGCTTCTTGAAAACTTCCCCAAAACCTGGATGTAAATCTAGCATCACGATCTGATACAATTGTTATCGGCACTCCGTGCAATCGCACCACTTGATCAACATATATCTTCGCTAACTGCTCAGGGGTATGGGTTGATTTGATTGGTATAAAATGTGCAGACTTCGAAAGTCTATCGACGATTACCCATATACCATCGTTCTTTCTTAACGTTCTTGGGAGGCCAAATACGAAATCCATAGTGATGTGTTCCCATGTCCACTCAGGGATAGGTAAAGGTTGCAACAATCCTGCTGGGTGTCTATGCTCAATCTTGACTTGTTGACATGTCAGACACTTAGATACATACTCAGCTATTTCTCGCTTCATATTAGGCCACCAATACGCCATCTTCAGCTCACGATACATTTTCGTACTACCAGGGTGCATCGTATAAGAAGCACTATGAGCCTCTTCTAAAATTTCTCTTTTTAATTCATCCGATTGTGGCACAACTATCCTTCCATTCATCACTAAGGCTCCATCTTCTCTCACCACGAATTCAGTCTTAGTGCCACTCTTTACTTCCTCAATTATCTTTTTAATCTTTTCATCATTCTTCTGAAACTCTAAGATTATTTCAATCAGTACCGGTCTAACCTTTATTTGAGCCAACAAACTCCCACTGACTCCAACGCCAAAGTTCACACCTAAATCCTTCATCTCACCCTTTGGTTCTTTCACTTTAATCTTGCGACTTAAGGCATCAGCGACCACATTTGCCTTTCCAGGATGGTACTCGATTGAACAATCATAGTCACTAATGAACTCCATCCATCTCCTCTGCCTCAAATTTAAATCCCTCTGTGTTGGCAGATACTTTAAACTCTTATGATCTGTAAAGATCTGGCATGTAACCCCATATAAGTAATGCCTCCAAATTTTCAAAGCAAATACTATGGTAGCGCGTCTGACTCCAGATCAGAAGGATTGTGATACCCGGCCCAGAGTGGGCGTTGTTGTGATATGTTTGATATGATTTGATTAGTACTACTCATACCATCAAGATGCATCTTCTTTTCGGTAGCCCAACTCAGAAGAACTCCAAGGTTAAGCGTGCTTGACTTGGGGCAATTCTAGGATGGGTGACCCACTGGGAAGTGTCCTAGTGAGCACGTGAGTGAGGACAAAACGTGCTGGAAAGACCCGTGGTGGTTTGTGAGGTCAGTCAATCAAATCAAATAACGTTCCGACCCGGTGTTATGGGGCGGGGCGTTAATTTTGGTATCAGAGCCTAGGTTTCAGACTCTTTGGGAGTTGAGTCTTGTGTGGTTATGTGCCTAGGTCTAAGGTTTATGTGAAGTTGTCAGTATATTGAGTGGTGTTTTCGAGTCTAGACGTCGTTGACTGCTGAGGATGCCACCTGGTAAGAATTGTCTGAACTCAATGTGAATTTGTTTAGATTTTACGTGAAACTTGTTGTGTCCACTCGATTAGAAGTAAGTGAAGTGGGACCCAAATGTTGAATTCGATAACAGAAGTGATTGGACTTGTCGAGCAGCGTATGTACCTGATTGGTGAGAGGTAATTAAGAAGTCGGTATCTGAACATCTATCACCTATTATGTTGGAGTTAGTTTATTTTAGTAGTCGAGAATCTTGACCTAGATTTTGTGGCATAGTAAGGTAAGATGATGATTAAGATTTTGATGGAGTATGATTAAAGAAGAGTAAGTAAGGAATAATTGGATTGATATTTTTTCAATTTAGCCTTTGGGAATCTATGGATTTAATGTCTACGTTTCAACGCAAGGATGATAAGTGTTGTTGGTGTCGTTGTAACACACAGATCAACGCATATATATAAATTGGTGGTGCACTGTGTATCAATTGTTCTGGGGTATAGGAACACCCCATAGGCCCTCGAATACGTGGAAGACGATTCAATGAAAGGTGCTACTGTAGAGCACACAAGTCGGATATGCAGTAGGAATGGATTCAATAGGTGAAAGTATTATGGTGGCATAGGATAAAAGATCTAGCGAAATGCGTTATGTGTTGGAGAACGTGCATTCGTGGAAAACAAGTAAGACATCAAATATAATCACGATGGGTTGAGATTGGGTACTCAAATCTTGATTATGATTGTTGGAGATAATGAAAGGACAAATAAGTAAGTATTGCCAAGAAATGGATTGAGAAAAATATAGGTTTGTGCTCCCTAATGAATGATGGAACGATAATATAAGACGATTTTGAATATGAAGGTTGTAGTGACCGATAGTCAGGGAGATTGGGAATTTGAGTATAGTAGACGAAATAATGGAAAATTTAAGACTTTAGGATGTATGGATAGGTGGGACAATGTTGATTGCCTTTGAGGATTTCACCAAGGAGGACAGATGAAACAAATGTATGACCTTAGAAGAAGGATGGTTAAGTTTGGGAGATTTGTTGAAAACTACTAAGATACGAGAATCAGATTGCGCTTAGATTAGAAGAGTGCTAGTCCTAATTGAAGATAGTATTATTATGATAGGTTGCATGATCAGTAAGTAAATTGTGGTTGCCTCAATACGATATAGTGGATAATGAGTTGTTATATTACGATGTGATTAAATGAGTTGATAGATGGACGGTTGCCATATATAAAGCTGGACGCATTGATGTATGCGTATTTTAAGGTAAGATTTATGTTAAGTTGTGATATATGAATTTGGATATGTTGAGGTATGGGCATATATGTATTAGTTAGTTGTGGTGAAATGCGTGTAATGTTGGGTACACTATGTTGAGATTTGATAAGTTGAGAAATATTAGGTAGTTTTATATGTGGTTACATTATGAGGTGAGGTATAACATAATGAACTACTCGAAGTATATGTATGTGAATAGTGAGGTATACATTGGTGGATTTATATTGATATCGAGTTATAAGAAGGTATTATTATGATTATGTAGTGGTATCAATATATTGATGTGGTTAGATGGTTATTGACATTACGGTAAAGTGATAGTGCGATATGTGTAATGAGATGGACAACTGAGACACTTGAGCCGTATTAGTTTGAGGGATTTGTGGTGATGATGGTAAGAGATGAAGAATATGATGTGGATGTTATTGGAAAGATGGAGATATGAGTAATGTGATACAAATACACATACCTTGATAAACAGATGTTAGTCGTGTATCCTTTATACCCATGTTATGTGTGATTATGTATGATACGAGGTTGGGTGTTTGATGATGAGATGTAGTGAACATATATAGTAACGATACTAGTTATGTGATAATTGCACTTATGTGAATTTGTTGAAACGTGTTGATATGTGGTGATCCATATGTTGTGTCGTATACTTGTGATTATTTGTTGAGTAATACGTGTTTGTTATATTACATATATATGGACTAGTTGTGATGAGTCGGTGATGATTCCGTTGATAATTGATAGAAGCATATATATTTATGTCGTGGGAGATCTAAGACGTGATAGTAGGATATCGTGTGAACCACTTGAGTCTTATGTGTTGTCTCTTTGAACTGATTTGTTCCTATGATATATGCTGATCTTGATTTGTGATATGATGGCTCGGGTTGAAACATCTAGTTGTTATTGGATAAGATTAGAGTTGTTGATTGAGTTATGTCGTTGAGGGCCTTAAGTCGTGACAAATTTCGAGGACGAAATTTTTGTAAGGAGGGTAAAATGAAATAACCCGTCCCGTAGACATGCTAAATAAATAATATTTTATTTCCCGAGAGAGGTAACGAGTCATAATTTATAGGACACGTAGAATTTTAGTCGAAAAATAAATCGAGTCGTAGTCGAATAATAAGATTTGGGGCGTGTGTGTTGCATGTGCACTACTTGAAGATAAGCTAAACTTTGTCTATTTGCATTTCCACCCCATTAGTTTAGAAAATTCAAATTGGAGCCAAACTTGGTCTCCACTCTTTGTGGACACTTGTCCTCCATGCATTAAGTCTTCCTAAGTAAGCTTCCCACCACCTATACAAGTGTAGCATGCATACTCTCATCATTCATCCTCATTCATTATCTTCAAACAACAAAAACATCCTCCACCATACTCCCTCCATCTAGCCGACTCCCTCCCCTCTCCTTACACTCAACAATTTTCTTCCATTATTCTTGATTTGGAGCTTAGCGCAAACTAGAACATTTCCTATACATCTAAGGTATAATTTCTTAAGCTTTAAACTATTGTTTTTATGATGTTCACTTTGGTCAAAATTGAATCTTTAAGAATAAAAATTAAGTATAACCCATGGATGATGTTATAACTCAAGTATATGTTGTATAATGTTGATATATGTTGGTGTTTGAATTATCTTATGGCCTATATTTTTATTTAAAGTTTTAGATCTAAAAATACGAAACGTATACAATATATGCCCAGAAAATTCTGAAATTTTATAAGCACGTAGAGTTCTGAAATAGAAGAATCTGACAACAAGAATTTCTTAAATCGGATTTGTTTTGTATTTACTGTGATTTTTGGAAGTTTAATAGCTAGATTCGTTTTTAAATGGGAAATAAATACTTAAACGTGTCCAAAAATTCTGAAACTTTATTTTTGACAATAATCTGCCCAAAACAGTCGACACACCAAATCTGGGAATTTTTGAAAGTTGTTTGGTATTTCTTCCGTATTTTGATATTTTTAGTGCCTACAATTGAAATAAAATACAAAACGAGTATTAATTGAAGAGGGAACTGAAAATGGATATTTTTATGAAACTGAAAACTGTGTTTTGAACATGTAAAATAAATCTTGTATTTTTCTAAGATTGTTTGGTATTTTTGACTAATTAAATTGTTAAAAGAGGATTTAAATGAAACGAAAATTATTTTGGTGTTAAAATATGTGATATGTATTTTTGCAGAAACTTGGAAGGTGTGTTTGACCTACTTGTCGAATTTCATGATTTTTGAAGAAGGTTTGATAATTATTTTGATTTAAGGATGTAAAAAGGGCTAGAAAATGCTTTTAAATGAAATAAATACCAAATGGACACAAATATTTAAAAGGGCAGTAGTTTTGGACTTAGAAATAATACTTTGACTTTGGAAAAACATTTCATGAGTTTTTGAAGAGGTTAACTATTTATTTTGAATTATAGGTAATTAAATGAGTTTAAATGGTGAAAAATAATAAATGGGTGAAAAATGGAATTTGGGCAGAATGTTTAACCTTAAAATGAATATTTGGACTTATGAAAATTATTTAAGTGTATAAGATTGAGTTTTACCACTTAAATGAGATTTTTGATATTTAAAGTGGCCAATAAATAGTTTAAAATGGGAAAATTGGAGAAGTGAGTCAAAAATCATCCATGGGCAGAATACTTATGATTTTTGGATATTTTTGAAGATAAAATAATTATATGAGAATTTACAAAATGATTTGAACAAGTGTTGGGCACATTCGAGGCCGAAGGGTATTTCAGTCATTTTACAAGTTAAGGGCATTTTTGTCATTTTACAAGTCGACACGATATCTATCCTTAAACATAATTTAATGCATTGGGGCATATTTTTGGATACATGAGAGAGAGTCTAATGTGAGGAACCAACTTGAGAGTTTTAACGGTCGAAAACCGAGTCAAGGGCAAAATGGTCATTTCACCCGTGATAGATTATTAACACGGATTTACACTATCAAGGAGTTCCGCAAGGCCACGCAAGGAATATATAGGTGTACGCTAGTTGCTCTAGCATCAGGTGAGTACTTATCTCACAGTTGTTTGTATGCGATACATTATGTTTATGCGAATTGTTATATATGTATGTTGTGGTTCTATATGACGTGTTAGTTGAATTGTTGGTCATGATACAATGAGTTATTGGATTGATATAAAAATGAGTTGTTAAATGGATATAAAATGGGTAGTTGATTTGACATATAATGAATTGGTTGTTAAGATGATATATGACATGTCCAGTTATTGAGTTGATATGATGATTATGATGGTTGGAATGATATATATATAATAAGTGTTGAGTTGTTGAGTTGATATGAATGTGATACTATGTGGATCTAGCCGATGCGCAATGTTGTTTTACCCAGCTTTGTCTGGATGGCGCTTATGTATTGAAATCCGGTGCGCAAATGTTGATATTCCCAGCTATGACTGGATGGCGCTGTGCAATGTTGATATTCCCAGCTATGACTGGATGGCACATATTATAAAACTCCTATGTCGACGGGCATATGGGTCTCCCCTGCAGGTCGAGTTGTTGTTGTAGAGATGGATTGTAGTATAACCCAGCTATATGACTGGATGATTACCATCTAAAAGGGTGGATCGTTGTTATGCCCACAACTATAGTGGATGATAGCCCCCTTAACCGGATTATGAGTTGATATTATTATTGATGAGTTGATGTCATATTTTACTGAGATGATATTACAGGTTTTCAGATGATATAAGCTGTGTGGTGATGGATATATTTGTTGAGAGACAATAATAAGTATGATCTATGTTATGGGTATAAACGTTGAGTTAATATTATGTAATTTCTTTCGTGGTTGTTACTTATATTGCTAAGTTGTAGTGTTGTTATTCTATTGATTAGTATGTTGTTGGCTAATGAAAAGGTAAGTTCTCTCTACCCACTTCTACATGTATATCTTTACTCATGGGCATAATGTGTGGTATACACCACCTGTGCGGTAAGTGTTCACCAGCTTTATAGCTGACACCCCCCTTCTCCAGATTGACAGTTAAACATAAGGAGTTCATCTTTGGAGTCTAGTGGCTGTAGATCGCTTAAGAGCTTAAAGGTGCGGCGAAGGTGGCTAAGAGTCTTCAGCAGTCATTCCGATTAATGTCTTTGGTGTCTTCAAGACTTATCAAATATTGTTGTCTTTTCAAAACTAACTTCCCGAGACTTGATTGTATTTTCTGATGTTATAAATTATGTGATTGTTTGTTCACCACGATGGATATTATTTCACTTATCAAATAAAGTCATTTTTACGTTGTCATCCATCGACTGGTGACTCTGATGTTCATGTTGCTGACGATCCCAACCTCGGGGGCGATCGACCTGGGGCGGGTCGTTACACTTAAAACCCTAAAGGAAAAAATAAGACGAAATGCTACGTTTTGTGTTATTCATCAAATAAAGTGGCACGAATGTTAAATAAATAATGTACGGATTATTAAAAGTGTTATCAAATTACATATTACAACACCCAAAGACAAAAAAAGACAAAAAAGGATGAATATGAGAACCTTAAAACCCTAAAGGAAAAAATAAGACGAAATGCTACGTTTTGTGTTATTCATCAAATAAAGTGGCACGAATGTTAAATAAATAATGCACGGATTATCAAAAGTGTTATCAAATTACATATTACAACACCCAAAGACAAAAAAAGACAAAAAAGGACGAATATGAGAACCTTAAAACCCTAAAGGAAAAAATAAGACGAAATGCCACGTTTTGTGTTATTCATCAAATAAAGTGGCACGAATGTTAAATAAATAATGTACGGATTATTAAAAGTGTTATCAAATTACATATTAGAAGACGAAAAGACAAAAAAAGACAAAAAAGGACGAATATGAGAACCTTAAAACCCTAAAGGAAAAAATAAGACGAAATGCCACGTTTTGTGTTATTCATCAAATAAAGTGGCACGAATGTTAAATAAATAATGCACGGATTATTAAAAGTGTTATCAAATTACATATTACAACACCCAAAGACAAAAGAAGACAAAAAAGGATGAATATGGGAACCTTAAAACCCTAAAGGAAAAAATAAGACGAAATGCCACGTTTTGTGTTATTCATCAAATAAAGTCGCACGAATGTTAAATAAATAATGCACGGATTATCAAAAGTGTTATCAAATTACATATTACAAGACCAAAAGACAAAAAAGACAAAAAAGGACGAATATGAGAACCTTAAAACCCTAAAGGAAAAAATAAGACGAAATTCCACGTTTTGTGTTATTCATCAAATAAAGTGGCACGAATATTAAATAAATAATGCACGGATTATCAAAAGTGTTATTAAATTACATATTACAACACCAAAAGACAAAAAAAGACAAAAAAGGACGAATATGAGAACCTTCAAACCCTAAAGGAAAAAATAAGACGAAATGCAACGTTTTGTGTTATTCATCCAAATAAAGTGGCACGAATGTTAAATAAATAATGTACGGATTATTAAAAGTGTTATCAAATTACATATTACAACACCCAAAGACAAAAAAAGACAAAAAAGGACGAATATGAGAACCTTAAAACCCTAAAGGAAAAAATAAGACGAAATGCTACGTTTTGTGTTATTCATCAAATAAAGTGGCACGAATGTTAAATAAATAATGCACGGATTATTAAAAGTGTTATCAAATTACATATTACAACACCCAAAGACAAAAAAAGACAAAAAAGGACGAATATGAGAACCTTAAAACCCTAAAGGAAAAAATAAGACGAAATGCCACGTTTTGTGTTATTCATCAAATAAAGTGGCACGAATGTTAAATAAATAATGTACGGATTATTAAAAGTGTTATCAAATTACATATTACAACACCCAAAGACAAAAAAAGACAAAAAAGGACGAATATGAGAACCTTAAAACCCTAAAGGAAAAAATAAGACGAAATGCCACGTTTTGTGTTATTCATCAAATAAAGTGGCACGAATGTTAAATAAATAATGCACGGATTATTAAAAGTGTTATCAAATTACATATTACAACACCCAAAGACAAAAGAAGACAAAAAAGGATGAATATGGGAACCTTAAAACCCTAAAGGAAAAAATAAGACGAAATGCCACGTTTTGTGTTATTCATCAAATAAAGTGGCACGAATGTTAAATAAATAATGTACGGATTATTAAAAGTGTTATCAAATTACATATTACAACACCCAAAGACAAAAAAAGACAAAAAAGGACGAATATGAGAACCTTAAAACCCTAAAGGAAAAAATAAGACGAAATGCCTACGTTTTGTGTTATTCATCAAATAAAGTGGCACGAATGTTAAATAAATAATGCACGGATTATCAAAAGTGTTATCAAATTACATATTACAACACCCAAAGACAAAAAAAGACAAAAAAGGACGAATATGAGAACCTTAAAACCCTAAAGGAAAAAATAAGACGAAATTCCACGTTTTGTGTTATTCATCAAATAAAGTGGCACGAATGTTAAATAAATAATGTACGGATTATTAAAAGTGTTATCAAATTACATATTACAACACCCAAAGACAAAAAAGACAAAAAAGGACGAATATGAGAACCTTAAAACCCTAAAGGAAAAAATAAGACGAAATGCCTACGTTTTGTGTTATTCATCAAATAAAGTGGCACGAATGTTAAATAAATAATGTACGGATTATTAAAAGTGTTATCAAATTACATATTACAACACCCAAAGACAAAAAAGACAAAAAAGGACGAATATGAGAACCTTAAAACCCTAAAGGAAAAAATAAGACGAAATGCTACGTTTTGTGTTATTCATCAAATAAAGTGGCACGAATGTTAAATAAATAATGCACGGATTATCAAAAGTGTTATCAAATTACATATTACAACACCCAAAGACAAAAAAAGACAAAAAAGGACGAATATGAGAACCTTAAAACCCTAAAGGAAAAAATAAGACGAAATGCCACGTTTTGTGTTATTCATCAAATAAAGTGGCACGAATGTTAAATAAATAATGTACGGATTATTAAAAGTGTTATCAAATTACATATTAGAAGACGAAAAGACAAAAAAAGACAAAAAAGGACGAATATGAGAACCTTAAAACCCTAAAGGAAAAAATAAGACGAAATGCCACGTTTTGTGTTATTCATCAAATAAAGTGGCACGAATGTTAAATAAATAATGCACGGATTATTAAAAGTGTTATCAAATTACATATTACAACACCCAAAGACAAAAGAAGACAAAAAAGGATGAATATGGGAACCTTAAAACCCTAAAGGAAAAAATAAGACGAAATGCCACGTTTTGTGTTATTCATCAAATAAAGTGGCACGAATGTTAAATAAATAATGCTACGGATTATCAAAAGTGTTATCAAATTACATATTACAACACCAAAAGACAAAAAAAGACAAAAAAGGACGAATATGAGAACCTTAAAACCCTAAAGGAAAAAATAAGACGAAATTCCACGTTTTGTGTTATTCATCAAATAAAGTGGCACGAATATTAAATAAATAATGCACGGATTATCAAAAGTGTTATTAAATTACATATTACAACACCCAAAGACAAAAAAAGACAAAAAAGGACGAATATGAGAACCTTAAAACCCTAAAGGAAAAAATAAGACGAAATGCCACGTTTTGTGTTATTCATCAAATAAAGTGGCACGAATGTTAAATAAATAATGTACGGATTATTAAAAGTGTTATCAAATTACATATTACAACACCCAAAGACAAAAAAAGACAAAAAAGGACGAATATGAGAACCTTAAAACCCTAAAGGAAAAAATAAGACGAAATGCTACGTTTTGTGTTATTCATCAAATAAAGTGGCACGAATGTTAAATAAATAATGCACGGATTATCAAAAGTGTTATCAAATTACATATTACAACACCCAAAGACAAAAAAAGACAAAAAAGGACGAATATGAGAACCTTAAAACCCTAAAGGAAAAAATAAGACGAAATTCCACGTTTTGTGTTATTCATCAAATAAAGTGGCACGAATGTTAATAAATAATGTACGGATTATTAAAAGTGTTATCAAATTACATATTACAACACCAAAAGACAAAAAAAGACAAAAAAGGACGAATATGAGAACCTTAAAACCCTAAAGGAAAAAATAAGACGAAATGCCACGTTTTGTGTTATTCATCAAATAAAGTGGCACGAATGTTAAATAAATAATGCACGGATTATTAAAAGTGTTATCAAATTACATATTACAACACCCAAAGACAAAAAAAGACAAAAAAGGATGAATATGAGAACCTTAAAACCCTAAAGGAAAAAATAAGACGAAATGCCACGTTTTGTGTTATTCATCCAATAAAGTGGCACGAATGTTATATAAATAATGTACGGATTATTAAAAGTGTTATCAAATTACATATTACAACACCCAAAGACAAAAAAAGACAAAAAAGGATGAATATGAGAACCTTAAAACCCTAAAGGAAAAAATAAGACGAAATGCTACGTTTTGTGTTATTCATCAAATAAAGTGGCACGAATGTTAAATAAATAATGCACGGATTATCAAAAGTGTTATCAAATTACATATTACAACACCCAAAGACAAAAAAAGACAAAAAAGGACGAATATGAGAAACTTAAAACCCTAAGGAAAAAATAAGACGAAATGCCACGTTTGTGTTATTCAATTCATAATAATAGTGGACGAATGTTAATAATAAGGTACGGATTATTAAAGTGTTATCAAATTACATATTAGAGACCAAAAGAAAAAAAAGACAAAAAGGACGAATATGAGAACCTTAAAACCCTAAAGGAAAAAAGAAGACGAAATGCCACGTTTGTGTTTATTCATCAAAATAAAGTGGCACGAATGTAAATAAATAATGTACGGATTATTAAAAGTGTTATCAAATTACATATTAGAAGGACCAAAAGACAAAAAAAGACAAAAAGGGATGAATATGAGAACCTTAAAACCCTAAGGAAAAAATAAGACGCATGCCACGTTTTG
>QFAX02000471.1:0-86623 GCA_003412495.2 Echium plantagineum
TCAACCGCAAAGAATAAACCTTGATCATTTGAAGTACATTCCATAGTTTATCTCTTTCGAGTACTCCAAAGAAAAGGTGCGTAGAACGTTAGGATGACAGTTTCATCTTTTCAGACAAGTCTAGTACAAAGAGACAGCAGTGCACATGCAATCATGTGAGACGAATTGTCTTAGAAGATGTTGACTAATGTTGCATGTGGCGTAGCTTATGTGCAATGGTAATAACTTACCCCTCCTTAAACCGGATATTTTGGGACATTTAAGAGAAATTGAATGACATCTTTGCTAAATTCAACATTCATCAATCACAATCAAGATTTATACTATCTTGACCTAAAAAAGAGTATTACCAATATTACACATGCTCACGAGCATCACTTGAACATTGATGTTATAAGTATATAATGATCGATACATTTGGGTTAATTGATTCATGTATATTCAGCTTTAGACTAGCTCTTTGTACTGCAATGAATGGGTTTTAACTACATTCAGTTGGTACTGTTATTTCTTTTCTATCTATAACTCCCACATAATCCAGATTAGTAGTAATGTTACCTTCTAGCCCCAACAGATCGAACCTTGAAACTGGGCATCTTGTATATAGATAGATGCTCATTGCGGTTGGTTTCCCCAGGACTGTTGGTAACAGAGATCTTCTGCATCAAAAATAGAAGATCTGCAGACTGTAGGTTTCCTCTAGCTCTTTTGATAACACCGACTGATTCTTCAATAAAATAGACGCTGGCTCCATTCAATAGTAAGCTCAGACCATGTCCGTACAACAGCACAGATGGGTCAAGGAAGCCAAGAACACTCCAGCTCCAAAGCCATTATGTTCTCCATCCAAAGTCAGATACCAGACAGAAAATCAATCTTAGCAGTGTTCCCCCCCATCATCTATGAGGCAACATGTATTCCAAAATCCAGCGGAAAGATAGAAAGATGAATGCTCTCTTTACTAGAGCTACCACTGCTTCGCTGTTTGTAACTTAGGCTTTCTACGGGTTTTTTTAAGAATTGAGAACGCGTCATCAACAGTCTTTTGAGATGATTGGGTCTCACCAGTCAACCACTCCAACGCCTCGCCAGCAGCACTTTTTTCTGCTTCCTTCTTACTATTGCAAGGGCGGCAGTAAAATCCATCCCATTAAATAACAATTGCAATGAACTTGTTATTTTTTGATTGCTTTGTCTTATACATAGGAGGCTGATGTCCTCCCCTACGAGCATATTTTGGAGTTGAGACTTTGTATTATTACCACCGGCACCATTCACCGACAATCTGCCGCTTGCAACACTTTCTCAGCCTTCTTGGGTATTGCTGGCTTATAAGCATAGACAAACTTACCCTCACATTGATCTTCCCTGACCAGTAACCTCACGGCTGATAGTAGATCGCTATGATTTCCTATGACAATCTTCGGATTTAAAAGCTGGCACACAATTTTTTTTATAAAGGTGAGCACAAAAGAAAGAAGGTCCTTCACATAAATAAAAATTCTGAGAATTTCTTAAATCAAGAAAGAAGCAATCTTAGTGATTTTCCAATTTCAACAAAATAACTAGGAGGACAGTTGTTACTAGAGTGATGTACCTTCATCTGAATGAATTCATCTAGTTCTGTTTTCAGCCTCAAGTATGTATCAGCTAAGCTCTCCGCTGAGTAAAAACTCTAAGTATCCCCCAAGCATGTCAGATGGCCATAACTCGATTCCTGTCAAAATACGAAGTAAAGAACATTCTTACGTTGTGAAACTGACGTATACACAACGAATAACACAAGGCTTCATGTACTTACAAGATGTCTGGCCAATATGCTTCCTCCAAACAATAGCACCATTGAGTCTGACACAGCAGTTGAATCCCGGAGAAAGACTGAATTTACTTTCACTTTGTCATTGAATACTAGCCATGGTCGCGGAATTTTAGGTTCTTGAGCATTCACAGAATTCTGATCACCACATAATTGTAGAGGAAGATAATTAACGAACAAAAAATCAGGTGGTAAATGTATAAATAAATGTTAGTTTCAATTATTATCTTAGATACAAGAAGATAAGAGCAAAACACAAATTACCGCATAGAGAAGCACTGGCCCATCCTCCATTGTTTTTAACGATATTGACTTGTCCTTGTTCTGCATGACAGACTTCATCAGTTTTTATTCATAGGACAATACACAGAGAAGCAAACTAACACAACCTCTTAAAGTGAAAAGAAAGGAGAAAAACTGATATTAAATTTCATTCATACAGCAAGACAACATAAGTTAATGCAGGAGCCTGCTTCTGTTGTAGTTCATACTTCACAGATGAATTATAATTATGATACTAACTCTTACTGCTAAAAGGTGATTTTCTCATTGTTGATCAGACCAATAATCATGTGTTAATCCATCCATTTACATAGCACTTACAATAAAATCCAAAAATAAGATCCAGAGTAAGTCCAATGCAAAATGCAAATGACAATAACAGGCTAACAGCTAACAACCAAGGCCAGAAAGAAAATAAAACTACTGTGATGGCCACTATTTATTCAGCCAATGCCATAATATCCTGTTGTCTCTACTTTCAAACTTCTCTCATCATTTTTTATGGGCAGTGAAGAAAAGTCACTAACCACAACAGAACATATTCCAGGGAACAGACCAGCACAAATAACTGAGCGAATAAGATGGTTGTCCTCACTCCACATATTGCAAGTCTCCAGATTATCAACTAAACCAATTTCCTTCAGTAAATAGAAGAACTGCTTTCGAAGAGAATCAATAGCTCTAAGAGTTTGAGAAGAAAGAAAGTTATTCCAACAGTACTCATGGCCATTTTGCTTCCTCTCTGCATCTTTCCAACCATCATATGCTCTAACCAGGGCAAGATGATCGCTGAAGTCACGGGCAGCAAACTGAGCTTTTGCAGACTCAGCAAGCTGTAAGTTGTTTAATAGATGTCAAGAATAATACAAGTATATTAAATAAACAACAGTTGTACCAACAGCAAAATCTATCACACTTGTTAACCAGACTTTTTTATCAAACAAGATGCCAAAGGTTTAAGGGCATCGGTTTCTGTAGAAGTGGGGAAGTTCTTCCTTTGTGGGGTTGTAGAGCAGTAATCTATCAACTGAAAGTCGGGACAAATTTAATAAAGCAAATGAACTTACATCTTTCTTGTCAAATGGCATCATAAATGGATCTCTGGCACTTAAACCAGCCACTGTCATAATTGGATCCAAACAATTGAATATAGCACCATAAACTAGCATCTTCCCCAACTTTGGTTCAACTGGAATCATTGACAACTTACTCCCTGCACAAACCTCTCACATTAATTTCATGTTTAGACCTCAGACAAGGGTACTTCTAGAATATCAGAACATGTCCAAGGAAATGTTCAGATGAACTTCAGTTCAACTACCTAGTACTGTCAGATTCTCAGTTTCATCCAAAGCACCAATTGTCTTCAAGTATTCTATGGCATTGTCAACCTGAAAGAGAGTCAAGTGGATATCTTCATAAATCCTACAAATAAAAAAGCATCTGGAAGATACAATCACATACGCAATGCACGGCCACTTCATCACATGAGATCTCATCGGGAATGGTATAGCAATTAAAAACGTTGCAATCCCATCATATTGCATATGCAATTGTGAGTATACACATGTCCAATGATTTTATATTCTCTGGCTTTTACCGTCAAACATAATTTAATTGAGACTTACAGATAAAGGTTCTGGTGACTGCAGAGCTTTAGATAGGAAGTCAGAAATACTCCCAAGCTGTAAGCTTTTGATTTGCAAACATAAAGACTGCAATGGGGTCCTCAGGAGTTCTGGCAACTGATATCTGAAAAGGCATCATGGACACATCTTGGATAGAGATGGTAAGACTCGCCAGCTTGCACACGCCAGCTCTTCCTCGTCTCTGATATATGAAGAAAGGCTTTTGTAGGATTCATGCAAAAACTTGTTTTCCAAAAATATATATTAATGGCACTAAGGTCCTAGGTTAGTTACATGTTATTAATTGAAACTAAGAGTTTTAACACCAGAAACTTATATTGGTGTTACCTGTTTTGCAGAAGCCTTGAAATCCAAGATGGGAGCAAACATTGGGTGTTGTTTAACGCATCATATGAAGTTTCTTTTGCCTTCCCACAGTCCACCACAAAAACCACATCATTAATAGTAATCTAGTTTCAGCACCATGTTGGTGGCCAGAACAATCTTCCGGATTCCATCTTCAGGCTTATTAAAATTAATTTCTGCAAAGAAAAGAAATCATGCAATGAACGATAACAAAAGGTCAGGAACATATACGTAAACTCCGAAGATTATACATAACCAACACTGAAATATCAATCATCGGCACAATTCTAAGAGAAATATTATCAAGTTCAAGTTTCTTATAGAACAAGGAATAAGCAGTTAAATACCATGCAACAGTGACTAGGAAGTCAACAGCCCAATATCATTTCTTACTAATTGGAGTTTGGGGATGTTAGCAGTGCATCTACAGGACTAAACAGAAAGAACCACTATAACTTGTAGGTAAGTGGTCATCACAACTGCAATTTAAAGAACTCGTTCAGTTTCTCCCACTATGTACTTCCTTAAAGTTGGAAGTCTTACATCTTAGTTTACACTTTACACATCAGAATATCTGCATACATGCACCTTCATATACCCTTAACATTAAAAAAAAGTGCCATCACAACAATACTTCTTCCACTATGCCACAGTAAGCCATATTAGAAAATGACAAAAACTTCGCAGACATTACGAAACTTAAATCACCACTTGCAATGTAACACACTCACATAGGAACCACGGAATTTAAAGCTCAGCACATCCAAGAAATTAATAAAAAATCGGATTAGGCATACTATGCAAGGTTAGGCCTTTTTCATCGAATAGTTAATACAATACCTGGGTAAAATATAAATTCAGTTTCAAACAATAAGTAATTAAGAGAATGCTGAAAAAAAAATTACCTGTTCTGCACTGACATGGATCCATGACATGCTAGTAGCAATACCCTGCTAGGGTCTCCAGGATCGGATGAGATTGGAGCTGATCCTTCAATGAATTTATATCATCCCAACAGTCATAAAAACCAAACAGCACCAGGCCTTTCAATTTCGACATATGTGGCTAAGAACGTGTTCAATGAGATTAAAGCCAATTGAATCAGGATTCCAACAGAAAGTGACTCCTGAGTCCATCTGCTGAAATCTGTAAAATCCGCAGCTTCAACAGCATCCTGTAGAAGAGCACAAATCTGAAGCTATCTACTTCAATGCAAGAACAAAAATTGGTAAGATGACCCTGATACCTCTACAGCTGAAGCAATTTGAGTCTTTCTTTTTCTAAGAGTCCTGTTTCTGCATTTTCCACTTTTTGTCTTCACCATAATTATCAATTTGATTATATGGAGTCAATCTATAGCCAGTCATCTCCAAGATGTTTTCCAGAAAGTAACTTCGAACTGGGAATGTAAAGCCCTGAAAATCGGACAAATTACAGCTCAATGAATAGCTATGATGATAATTTGTCAGAGACATCTATTTGAAGAAACGCTTTGATCAACCAAGACATTAGAACTAGTTTCCCATAGTGATGTATGCATTAACATAAATGTACCATTAAATAATATTAGAAGCCTATTTTTACAGCAACATAAAAGGGAAAGCAACGCTTGGTTATATATAGAACCAAAGACAACAGAAATGTTTGTGTGGGCAACAGGAAAACGCCAACATGACACCCTTCCCTCATCCACACACCATCACCAACCAACGGAGGACCTAC
Source organism: Echium plantagineum (assembly GCA_003412495.2). Classification (NCBI taxonomy): domain Eukaryota; kingdom Viridiplantae; phylum Streptophyta; class Magnoliopsida; order Boraginales; family Boraginaceae; genus Echium; species Echium plantagineum. The sequence goes on from QFAX02000471.1 coordinate 5,815, forward strand.
TTGATAGTTACCGGATTACATATTTCCTCCATTATATATTAACCGGATTACATATTTTCCTCCATTATATATTAACAGGATCATCCCGAATGCAAACCCCTTCCATTTGTTTTTTACGATAGAAGTATGAAGTTCATTCAAAACTTACAGGAATATGGATCATCGGCGCAGCACCAAAATATGAAGAAATAGCTCCGCATTAAGTGTTGCACTCATCAGAACCAACCTCAAATCTGGTCTGCGAGTAGCAGATCCTTGAGAACAATCAAAAGAAAATCTGTAAAACAAAAAATCAACTTACATGAGAAGGAAGAAAATAAAGAACTAGGACAACTGGTATAAACATTATTACCTTCATTCATTCCTCGTTCGTGAATCTCATCTACAATGACATGAGTCACCCCTTTTAGCTCTCTATCAAGAAGAAGTCTCCTTAAAAGAATGCCTGTAGTGCAAAACAGAAGACGGGTGTCCCTCCCTCTCATTCCCTCAAGGCGAACTTGTACCCAACCTTCAAAGTGGAATCGAAAAATAAACATCACAACAGGATCTAAGTCTCTTAGGAACTTTAAAAGTAGGGACTAGAAGTAGCTGCGCATAACATACCGACTCTCCGAGGCTCTCCCCTCGCTCAGCAGCAACCCTTTCAGAAACTGCCATAGCAGATATTCGTCTTGGTTGAGTGCAAATTATATTGCAAGTTGCTCCACGTTCAGCTTCAATCTCAGACTCTAATATATATTGGGCAATTGTGTAGTTTTCCCGCATCCAGTTTCACCAGATACTACAACCACCTGAGAAAATGGAAGTGGTAATAAATACAATTCTTGAAAAAGAAGGCTCAAATTGTATAAAAAAACATACAAAGGAAATTGAAAACCAAAAACAGTCTTGACAAGGAGAAGGACAAAATCCAGCTTTAAAAGATGACCACATTTGAAAATAACATGAACAACATCATTGACTAACAGTCCGATCAAAGGCAAGTGGTGGTAGAAAAAGTAAATAATTAAAAGTGAGTGATATTAGCACTGAAAAATTGGCATATACACTTTAAAAGTGAATGAGACCATATTACCTCATTGTGGACACATGGAAGGTTTTGGTCTTATTGTCATTTTTGGAGTGCCATAAATCACTTCCCTTAAATAAAGAACATCGTAAAGGTAGCGATAGTAACAAATCATCATTGAAAACTGGCTTGCGTATATAAATGGTATATTCCAACATAATAAGTCAACAGATGTCCTAAAAGCAATATGGGATTCATTAAGTCTCTACAACTTCCCGTATTGATTACAGCTTACAATTACACTAGTTAGGGCATAAATCAGATTGGAAAGTGTCTTGGAGATCAATTTCTAAGCAATTTGAGAAAAAGAAAAAACGTTACAAAAATAATAAAGTTCAGAGTATAAAGAAACCTGATTCTGGGAAACGGCTGTTAGCAGAGTATCTCTCTCTTTATGTGCAGGAAGACTTCTCCGAAATTCTATCATCTTTTGGCCTTCTGGAGATCCCTGGGCAATTTAGATTAAGGAAGAACATAAGTAGTATTAACATGAAAAACTCACAAAAGCATTTTGTTAAACTCAACTCAACATGCCCCAATGACTCTTAGGCTAGGCAGGGTAAGGTGGGGTCGGACAAAAGCGTCTATATATAAATCAGTTTTTTATGTTATGTCCGTACTGGAAAAGAACCTGTTTGGTATAAAATGTCAAAATTTAGATGTTCTATGAGGAATTAACAATTCATTTAGAACCCACCTATCAATCGACAACACCATTTGCTGAATGGAGAACAGTTCATTACTCAATCCAAAACAAACATAAAAACGAAAATAGTATATTCATGCATTGTGGGGCTTTCATTGCTCGTGATCATGGCTTACAGATTAGTTGAGAAGAATAAGAATATATAATGCTCCTATGTTGTACAAGTAAAGAACAACCTGCCAATCTTGTTGTCTGTTACGTATTTCCAAACTCCTTCTCCGAAGGATCCTTTCTGCAATTAAGCTTTTGGAAGAGGTATCATCAACTTGGTTTACCACTTGATCATTAGATAGAGCAGGGGATCTTGTAAAGACATTACGAGGAGCATTTCCGTTGATAACTGATTTTTTAGAAAGATATGCCTTTAGATGATCCTCTACGCGCTCTTGCACAAAAGAATCCAATTCCACCTATCAAACCAGCGGAAAGATCTGATCACTATATATTACACAAGTATATTCACGGGCATTTATGTTTACCTGTATCTAATCCTTAACAGAAGTAACCATAACAAGTTTTGATTACCTATAACAACACCATATAAAAACTAAAACTTGGAAATTGAATGCTAAAGCACGAGGATGGGGAAAGAAGCCTTCAAGAAAGCAACTATGTACCACTCTTTGTGGGCGTTTGTCGTCCAAATCTGGTCTATAGTTGGGCAACGGAAATTTACTGAAGACGACCATTTTCCCATATTGCCGGCTGCAAAACAAGACAACGAACATGATCTCGAAAACTGAGATGAAAGAATATTCCCAAAAGGCATGAAGTTTAAGGTTTAACATACCTGTGTAAACCCATCCTGGATGCCATAGTGGATATATGCTCAAAATCACGTCTGTCTTTTTTCTCTTTTGACACCACTTCTTGTTCATTTTGATTACGCATAAGCAATGTAAATTTCCATCTCCAGTCTTCAATGTTGTCAACCGTTGAATCACCCTAGTAACCAACCATCAAATACTAATTCATTAAAGAAAGCAAACATAGGGTCAACAAAAAGAAAGAAAAGAAGTAGCTCCATGTGCCACTGAACTATTCTCATACACGACATATCCAATCTAAGATATTCATACATTTATGCTACTATAATTATCAATTGTCCTCAATACATTCTATATCATCAAATTTATAACAAATATGTTCGTTTTCCCATTCTTCTCAAATTTCCACGAACATTAACAGTAACCAATCTTTCACTAACTTAAAAGTACACTCCCTCCACTGCAAATAAATAGTCTTCTTTGAATTTCAATTGTCAAAATTAACGAAATTCATAAGCTCATTTGACATGCATTACTCCAAGGATTGTTCATGTTAATGTTAAATAACATTAAAAATACAAGCTTTTGCACATTTTTCATCAAACATTATACACTACATTAAACAAAAGACTTGCTTCCCAAATTCAGCAAGTCTACCGTCAAAATTCATAATTGAACAATCTTTTCGAAACTGAGTGATCATATGGAAAATCATACCAATTGGGTGGACGACGCAGTATCCAACTCCCCCTCGCTCTCGGACCCATACTCATCATATGCAAACCTCCCATACCCAAATTTTTGCTGATGGAAATTATGCGATAAACTGGAAGCCGACCTTCTAGTCATCTTCAATATCATATATGATGATGATAACGATGATGATAATAGTGACGATGACGATGTTATTAATGATGTTGAAAGTGGTGTTAAGAAAGTGAAATTAGTGGAAACACGGCGGTGATGTGGCGGAAGGGGGCGGGGGAGGGAGACGTGGAATCGGCGGTGGAAGAGTGAAGTGGTGAAGGGCATGGTGGGTTAAGATGCCTAAGGTGGTTGAGAAATGATGAATTGGGCATTGTTCGATTATGGTGGTGGTGGAGGGGGGGTGGAGGGGGTGGGTGGGCGTTGGGGTTTTGTGTGGTGGTTAGGGTTTAAGGAAAATGAGAACATTTGGTGCTTAGTGCATTCATTGTCAAGGTTTTTCCGGGAACCATATACACATATGACATACCCAAATAGTGTTTTTTTTAATTAGTGAAATGACTATTTGATGATTTGATCTTCGGATGAAATTTCATGAAATTTTATTTATAAATAAGCAAACAAAATAATTATTTTACTTCTCAAAAAACGCTATTTATGGATTATGTTGTTTTATATAACAACTCATGTGTTATACACAATGACAATAGTAATTTTTTAGAAGTAATATGATTCTTATGCCCTTTTATTTAAAATTGTAGTAGATAAAAATTGTTCGGTTGCGAACAAAAATAGTCATTTTACACCTAAAAAGTATAGTTCTAATATAAGAAGTTAAAAATTTATTCCGTTTCCTACTTTATTTAATTGTTGCACTTTTTAGAGTTGAACTTAAACATATAAAAAGTAATTTTATAATATAAAATAAATTTATCTCAATCAGTAATTGATATTGTCGTAATGATTGTGAAAATTAAACTTAAACATAAAGGTCACCTGTTATTTTATTTAAGAATAAAATCTGATGCAATAATCATTAAATAAATAAATTTGTAATAAAATTTCAATTAATAGTATCGAATCTTTTGTGCAAATATGAAAAAATGGATTGGAGAGAATATAAATTGTAGATTCTTTGCAGCTGATTGACTCATTATTGTGTTGATCATCAATCAGATTCCTTCCCTCAAAAAGTAAATAGAACATCACAATTCACAGTTACCATTAAACAACACAACAAAAACAGAAGAAGAAAAACCCAAACAAAAAATGGAAGAAAAAGATTTGGACTTTATTCTTGTACCTTTGGGCATGGTTATTTTGGTGGTATACCATTTTTGGCTTGTTTGCACAATTCACTACAACCCCAAGAGAACCGTGATTGGTATCAATGCTCAGACTCGTTATAAATGGGTTCATTGTTTGATGACTGTAAGTTTTTCTGTTTAATCTTTGGGACTAGTGGCTTTGAATATCATTTACGTTTTAAAAATAATCACTTCGGTCATTCGAGTTCGGTATAATCATATTCCGATCGCTCTTGTTCATAAGTAAAGCGGAGTAACTAATCATCGATTTAAATAAATAAATAAAAGTAGAGGGGAGTAATTGAAGTGGATTGTTTTTCTAATACGAGTGGTGTTTAAAGCCATTTGTCTTAGTCTTCTTTAAATTCTCTTTGGGATGCTGCATGCAGTAGTTTTTTCTGTACTACCATCATCCCCAAAATCCCAAAAAGATTGTCCAGTTTCATTTTAAATGGTGAAAAGGAACGAAGTTTATAGATTTAACTGATATATAACATTGATGTGAATTATAATTATATCAAATTATTTTGTTAGTAGTTTGTTTTCGATGGTGAAAGTAACAAAGTATTACGAGTAATTGATATATGAAATTGATTTGAATCAAAATTATCGTAATAGGAACTAGACAATCTCCTTGGGATTGAGGGAATGTCTTTGTTATGTTCTGTATTTTACTTATTTTTTTTCAATTTCTTGATGGTTTTTGTATTTGCTGAATGGTGTAGACTAAAAGTTACTATGAACATGTTTTTGCCTCTAAGTTAGGTGGTTGCAATTGGGTTTAGTTATTTGTCTATACTTTGTTTGATACTGCATTCGCACTTGGGATAGTTATTTGACTAAAAGATACTTGTTTTACAAGGATAGTCTTGCATGATAGTTTGTCGTTAAGTATCTTCCATTCGCACTTGGGATGTTTAATGCTCATATTTTGTGATACAGTGATACTACATTATGCTAAATATATGGAATGTAGCTTGTTTATTAACTAACTTTCATGTACTAATCGCTAATTTCCATGTACTAATCGCAGGACCCCTTGAAGAATGGTGTATTGGCAGTTCAAACCATTCGCAACAACATCATGGCTTCAACACTTCTGGCTACAGCAGCTATTACTCTCAGCTCACTTATAGGCGTATATGTGAGCAATGCTTCAGGCACTGGACCATCTAAAATAGTGTACGGAAACAAATCTTCAATCATGGAATCCGTTAAGCTTTTTTCTATCTTGCTCTGCTTTCTTGCTGCCTTTTTGTTCAACGTACAGTCCATTAGGTATTATGCACATGTTAGTTTCTTAGTCACAGTGCCCACTTCAACTGACAAAAGAGGCTCTATGGAGTATGTAGCTAGAAGTTTGAACAAAGGAAGTTTCTTTTGGTCATTGGGATTGCGAGCGTTCTACTTCTCGTTCCCTCTTTTCCTTTGGATATTTGGGCCAATACCTATGTTTGTGTGTTGCTGCATAATGTCATTTCTTCTTTACTTCTTGGATACAACTACAACCGTTACAAGGGATCTGCACACTCATTCTATGAAAGAGGATGTAAATAACTCCAATGTGGAGTCTCTTCATCATTCAGTGTGAGTCCATGTAATTTTTCAATTAGCTTCCATGTTTTAGAGTAGATATTAGCTCTGGAGTTACTATATACGCTAATATAATGTTTTATACTGTTTGGTGATCCTTCCACCTCCCTATTGTTATAGTATCAAATAACTATTTATGTTGGCTTCTCACAGCCAGAACACGATGTCTCATCTTATTATGTCTCGGTCATCTGGAGGCATTCCTTGTGCTCTTGATCAGAGCGTTAATTTCACATTTAATTTATTTGTTTCAACTTCTTGTAATAATCAACTTTCTTAGTTCAACTGTTCATTGATATATTGTCGGTTTATAACCAGGTCATAGTAAAACAAGTTACTTTCTCTCTTCTGGTAAAAATTGAATAACTGTGGAGCCATGATATTGTAATGGTTCCCCAAAATTACATCATTCGCGTGGAGTTCAGGTCTGGGAAAGGTGATTTACTTTGTAGTTGTCCAGTCTAATGTAAGTTCTAACAGAAGCACCATCGTCGAAGAATCTGACATTGCAATAAGCTTGACATAGCTTTGAGAAATCTGTCAATCTGTCTCTCCATGTGTGTTACTCTTCCTCTATCAGAAAGCCGATGATGCTTGGACTCGGTTCAAATGTTATCATGTTTAAACCAGCAGATAATTGCGGCATTTAGTAAACAGTACTAGTTCTCTAAATGCATATGATTTTCAACCAAAATATTGTCATCATCAAAATATTAGCCTCCATAGCCTCTTTTACTATGGGCGATACGACATATTTTTTACCTTCACAACAACCAGAATATAAAGCATGATATATGTTTAAACAGCTACTTGACTCGAACAATCTACCTGTTTTAAAAAGCTAAACCTAGTTATACATATAATAGGGAAAAAGATTGGAAAAAAGTAGAAAAGTTCTGGGTTGGCACAATCCAAACCAAACCACTCTACTGGAATTGAGTATGCTTACCAATTGGACTAACTATTCCTTTGTTGTTAAATGTAGTTTGTTTAGTTTTATCACAGATATTGGGGCCGGAATAATTTTGAATGTAAACACGCTAATCAGATATACCAATATACCATACTTCTCGTTGTATGGAAATGGGTATGGGGTGCTTAAGCAGGTGTAAAGTCACATGAGTTTCCTTGACGCTTTTAAATTTCCAATATTTATTACATATAACAAAGTGACAATTACATTTTCATTTAAATTTTATATATCATTAAATGTGCTATTTATCATCTAAAACATCATAACTTTAGGATGAGTGATGCCAGCTTATTTAGCATCTTTTGCCAGAACAACCCAGCTATTAACTCCTCAAATGTTAATAATTATTACTAGTACAAAAAAGAAAAAAAAACAATATAAAAATCAATCCAACCACCTTTGTTATCATACAAGAGCATGTGAACATTCCCTTTATAATATTTTCCATTTTCGATTATATACTATGATCTGACTTTGGTCTCTGCGTTTTTATTGGATTGAAGAAAATATTCCCAAATTCAACGTATCATCTACCAAAAAATGCAACATTCGTTCCCCTTTCCTTGTAATTCACAATAATCTATCTTAAATTTCCAACATATTTTTTTATATTTTTAGTAAGCGTATGAGTGAATTTAAAGCACCAGATACTCATGAAAATGACACAAATCTTTCATTTAGTTATCCTACACGACTACTGATGGATCCACCACCACCCCCCTATCCGAATACCCTTGTCGATTCTTCTGCTACCGCCAGTGCCAAGAACGTCGCCTCTCCTTGTTTGAGCCAAATAGAGAAGATGGGCGAGAACTTGGCGCCGGCCCCTGGTGCCAAGTTGCGCCTGATGTGCAGTTATGGGGGGCGAATCATCCCTCGCCCCCATGAAAAAAGTCTCTGCTATGTTGGCGGGGAGACACGGATTGTTGTAGTGGAGAGAAAGTCCTCTCTTTTGGACGTGCATTCGCGACTGTCACGTACACTCCTTGGTGGCCGCAAGTTCACACTCAAGTACCAGCTACCAAACGAAGAACTCGATAATCTCATATCTGTCACCTCGGATGAAGATATGGAAAACATGATTGAAGAGCATGATCGGATAATGGCAACCTCACCTTCAAAGCCTTCACGCCTTCGTTTATTTCTCTTTGTTGCAAAACCTGAAACCGCGGCTTCCATGAGTGCGCTATTAGATAATGGCGAGAAGTGGTTTATCGATGCTTTAAATGGTGCTGATTTGCTTCAAAGAGGGGTCTCGGATTCAGCCACAATTCACAACCTTATAGAGTTCGATGGGATGCTAAAAGGGGATCAGTGTTTGCCCACAGATGCTCAACCTGCTGCAGCGGGGGGTAATGAGCAAATGATCAGGGGTGTGGAACAAGAAGTACATATTACAATGCCTGATTCACCTATGGTCGAAAATTGTTCATCTTTTGATTCCAACATTTCTTCACCATCAATGGCAAATATAGCTCAAATTAATGCCAGAAATGAAGACGTAGCTACAACTATACAACCTTTTTGTCCACCTGATCATAGTTGTATAGCCACCATAACGTCTTTGGTTGGAGAGAAGTCGACTGATGCTCTGTTGGACAATGTTGGTCCCGTTATCTCTGTTGAAGGGAGGCCGGATAAAACAGTCTCAGTTGGATACCGGAAGCCTCCATTGCAATTGCAGCCAGTGCAGAGGACATTTACTGATCCATACACCTTGCCATCACCAAATTCGAAGAATACTGGCACGTTACAATCACCTGACTCAGTGGCAAGGTAATCATCATCTTTAACACCCCCCCCCCCCCCCCCCCCCTCGCATCCCCCTTTCAATTCTATGCATCAAATGTAATTGTACCCACTTTGCAGTGATGGCAGCCTTACATCCCCTGCATCTCACCCAAAACACGTATTGTACCTAGATGCGGCTTCACCTTCAAATGAAGAGACCAGATTCTCTGCTGCTACAAATGAATCAAAGAACAAAATCGTCAACTCAAGCCCTCACAAGCAGATGCAGCAAACTCATGATCCAGTAATTGTATCATCCTTCCAACAAAATGCTCAACAACAGTTCGTCAATTTTAACGCACAATACATCCAGTCACCAAGCACCATGCCCGTCTCCTCTTACTATCAGATGTATGCAGCTCCAAACCAGCAACACTTCCATCAGCACTACCCAGTGTACTTAATGCCCATTAATCATCCTCAACCCTTTAATATGTCTCAGAAATCAAGTATAGCTAATGACACAGCCATCGCTCCAACTCCATCAAATCTAGTTTCTGCTCCTTACACAGAACTCAATCCACCTATCTACACCGCGAAAACAACAAGCTCTGAAACACTGGAAGATTCACCGAAAACAGTTCCTGAACCAACCTCACCATACAACCATGTTCCACCAAAACGTTGTCAACAGCAATACTATTATGTCCCTCAAGGCCAACCACCATCACATTTTATCCCTCCAGCGTCTGCTACCACAACAAAATTTGTCCACAATTATGGCAATGAGCAACTCAAGTATGTTCAGTATCTTCCATCACAATATCAACCAATGCCACCTGTAACATCACAGGCTTCTATTCCTCAATCGGCAGATAATGATACACGCCAAATCAAGACTTGAGAATTCAGAGCTACTTTGAATTAAACAAAACTTGCTGGTTATATCAAATGTTACATGTTATATGTAGAATAATCAAAATGTGACTTTTGTGTTAAGCTAATATATTATAGTTTCTCTTATATAAATTCATTGGTGTCTTGTAACAAAAGAACTCGTTTCATTCATTACAATCTTATTTTACAAAATGGCATGGACATATTGCAATTATAATAATTAGCAAAAAATAACACTCCCTATTGGCCAAGCAAATTTACTAGCGATAATAACATAATAAGGTAGAGATAAATCTATTAAAGTAACATAACATGACTGGCAACATGAAAATTGGTCCGGGATCAGAGCCACATCCGATAATCGAAGTTCAGACATTACGTCGATTGAAGTCACATCCATGAAGCGAAAGTTAATTGGAGCTGCACCAAGATGTTTATTTGGAGCTTAGACTCCCATTTGCGTAGTTTAGAATGTGTTTCCTCCAATCCTCCTCATATGATTTGTATGAGAAACCTTAATACTCCATAACTACTGACTTCCAATAATTACAAGATACTCCATAACTAGTGATTTTCAAAACAAAATGGGACCATTTGATTAAATATTAACCTAATCAGATTTAACCTTTGGGATAATGTAGAGACGTAAATATTTAAACAAGAATTATAACAAGCCTTAGGATAGTTCGAAGAGCCAAAAATCGAACATCCCACAACACCAAACTCGCTTCCCACTTTATTAAAAAATGTTCCAAGATTCTTTCTAATTTACTAAGTGGACTCTACTATTTTATTTTATCGAAGTATATTTATCTCTCCATGGGTCCAAATTGTTTAATCATTTTTGGTATTTTAATGCTCCAATGATTGATCCAAACTCCATTACTTTAATATCTCATGAAAATGGAAACCATTCTATTTGTAATAAATTTTAAATTAAAATTGAGGAGAACAAACGAGTGTTAAATATATTTAAATAATTTTTTTACTATAGAGTTGGAGAAAAAGGACAATTACTATATTTTATATGCCACCATATTAATAAAAAATTACTTTTCAAGACTGAAGAGGAAATATATTATGTTGCCTCCTTGTTCTCTTCTAAACTCAATCTCTAGAGTGCTCTGCATTTCATGCCGAATTATAAAACTAGAGAACTGTTTCGGTTCATTAATTTAATTATCAACGTAAAATCACTTGTATTTTCAATGTAAACTTATATGACATTTATAAATTCTTTTTTGAAAATGATACACATAACGTACTAAAATCTATCAAAAGAAGTTATAAAAGAATATATTTTATATTTCTTATGATTAATAAACAAAAAATTCCATGAAAATTAGCTTTCATGTTTTATCATGCATATGAAGGGATAGTAGCGGATCTAGGAGTTTTTAGAGTGTCTGTTCGAAATCGACATAATTTTTAAAATGCCTGCTCAAAACATTTAAATATATTCAAATAAAAATTTAAATGCTAATTTTACATTAATTTTTCTTTAAATATATATAATATCTTTTTAAAGTGGTTGTTCGAGTGAACAAGCCTGAACCAATGTGGCTCCGCTACTGTAAGGGGACCTTAGTGATTAGGAGGCCTTCCAGTGACTAAAGATCCTCGATTCGACTTTCATTGTTAGGGGGTGGTGGGTGGTTTTATGTATATATATACATATATATATATATATATATATATATATATATATATATATATATATATATATATATATATATATATATATATATATATATATATATATATATATATATATATATATGAGGGGACCTCGGTTGTCTTCAGTAATAAGTTTATTGCGTTGTTAGTAAGTTTATTCCATTGCATATCAGTTGTATTTTAATCTGGACGCATGAATCTTGCTGCCATATTTTATTATTAAACAAAAATTAACAAATAAACAATAGGGGGGGGGGGGGGGGGGGGGGGTGTAATGGGGGTGGCAGAGATGGAGATTTATATGATTAATTGAGGACTTTGAGGCCTCAAGTCTCCGTGGTCTATTTTAGTTTTTGGTCATTTTAAAATTTCTTTAATTGGACTTTCATTTTTTCAATTTTAAATTTCATTTACTCCTACCAAATCAAGCTTGGCCAAACTACTATAATCTCCATGCACATCAAGTCGATTAAAGGTTCAAGCCGATTCAATTAGTGTGTCGTCTCAGGTATCAAGTTTCTATTAAGTGCGGTTCCGGATTCAAGCTCAGAGCGCCGGATCAATTCGACTAGATAACAGTGGTCATTCAGCCGGCCATTCTCACTCAAAATGGAGAAAACAACAAAAGTTTATAGTATTTCCATTTCTCTTTCCCCTTCAATAAAGGTTTTGAATAAAAAAAGACTTGATGTTCCTACTTTCACAACACTACAAAAATGCCTTCAAATCTTCATTTTTTCTCTTTATATTCCAAAATCCAATCAACAAATCACACTCATCAAAAACCCACTCAAACCCATTCAATTGAGTGTTCCTTTCAGACATCCTCTGTTTTCCCCTGTTTCCTCGCAAACCAATCACTAAACTCTCAAAAACATCACCAAAAGTCAAATATATCTCAATCAAAAAACCTTCAAAATTACCACCAAAAATCAATTACCAAATGAATACAATTGGATGTTCCCTTCACACATTGTCCTCTGTTGCCCCCTATTTTTGTCTGAACACATCAGCCTCTGTTTTCCCCTGTTTTTCTCCTCAAATCCCAAACACCAAAAATTCAAGATTATCGCCAAAAGTCAACTACCCATCAATCAAAAAAGCTTCAAAATCCTCACCAAAACTCAACTACTCCGATTCAATCACTCCTTTTGCATGCATGGCTTCTGCAGCAGAGGCGCAATTAACTGATCCAAGAACTTTTGGGATCAAGAATTTGATGGAAACTTATTCAATTGATGTTCACAGAGCTGAATCAAGGAAATTGAATGTGCCCTTGATTGCCCCATTTACTATAGCATCTTCTAGGCTTGAGAAAGTCGAAAATGTGGCAATTAGGATTGAACTGAGTAATGGGAGTGTAGGGTGGGGTGAGGCACCCATTTTGCCTTTTGTTACTGCTGAGGATCAGGCTTCTGCATTGTCTAAAACTGCTGAGCTTTGTGAGTTCTTGAAGAAGAGGAATGGGTTGACTTTGGAGTTGGCCTTGAGTGAGATAGGTGGGATTGTTCCTGGGCACAAGTTTGCTTCTGTAAGTTACAAAGTCTACTCTTTTTATTCTTTATTTGAGCAAATTAGTTAAGGTCGCAAGAACATCGAATGGGGGTGGGGGGATTATGAGCTATATATAGAAAATTAGTTTAAGGTTGCTTAGCTTTATTTATGCTTGGGTTAATTCTTGTTATTAACATCAATACAACCTATTCTGGCTGATCGGTTTGTTTTTGGTTTTTGAAGATTCCATTTAGTTGTTTGGTTACTTTTTTTTGCTTCTGTGAGTTATAAATTTCACTCTTTTACCACTTACTTATAGGAACTTGTAATCTTTATTTAAGAAAATCAATGAAGGTTGGTTAGTTTTATTCATGTTTGTGTTAGTTCATAAGTTTCCTTTGGTTGGTCGATTCAGTTCTTGTTGAATTCCTTGCAATTGAATCTACTTGATTGGTTTAGTTAATTACACTTCAGTTGCATAGTCTTTAGAAAAAAGAAAACTCCATATTAGATGTTTGGTTAGTGTGTAAATTCAATCTTAATGACGAATGTGGGGTCTTTTGGGCTGCCTGTGTGGTTTTGTATCATGTGGCTGTTCTGTAGTATTCTTGTAGAGAGGTGTAGCAAGAACATCAAATTATGTAAACGAAGATTGAAGACAGGTCTCTCGGTATGAAAAGTAGTAACAATATACTTTTCGAGCGTTGCAGTTTTGTTGGGATTTGATATAATATACCTTATCCATCTTTGTTATCTAGTCCCTCTGGGAGTGTGTATATTTCAAGTCCATTGCTTGCTGAACCTAACTGAAGATTGAATGAGACCTCATAAGAGTCCCATTTTGTCTCTTATCGTGTTACTGATAGCAGCCCAATATACTATTAATATATTTATTTCAAAGTTATGCCAGGAAATTAGTAGATACAATAGGTAAAGTGAAGATCAGGCAAGATAACGATATGTCGAACTCTCAAAAGAAAACTTAAGATGTCACTCCATGTAACACTGCATTTGCTTTGACCTTAGTAGTAGTATGTGCACCACGAACATTGGATAAATTTCAGGTTATTGTGGTGCTGATTATGCTGTGCTCTATTTTACAGGTCAGAGCCGGAGTTGAGATGGCGCTGATTGATGCTGTTGCTAACAGCATAGGTGTACCTTTGTGGAGACTATTTGGTGGAGTTTCAGATACTGTAACTACAGACATCACAGTTCTGTAACTCTAACACCCTTGAGTAAACCAAATTTGGATGTAACTACATATGCTAATTCAACTATCACTGAATACCTCTAACTCGCTTTTAACAATGGGATATAATGGACAGATTCCAATAGTTTCTCCGGCTGAAGCATCTGAGCTGGCCTTGAAATATCGTGAACAAGGATTTAAGACCTTGAAGCTTAAGGTCGGAAAGGATCTACAGACAGACATAGAAGTGCTTCAAGCAATACGCACTGTTCACCCCGATTGCCTCTTTATTTTAGATGCTAATGAGGGTTACACGTCTCAGGAAGCCATTCATGTTCTTCAGAAGTTACATGGTAAAATTGTCTCTACCTAAACTGTTCTTCCAGATCTTGTTAGCTTTTATTGATGGGAGGTAGATTGATAATTACGGAAGTATTTTATATAGTATCATGATTTCTTGTTAAAGAAGCTCCCTGTAACATATTTGATTACAGCAACATAATCCTATTTAGATTTTGACCAATTTGAGACAACATGTTCTCTTAAACTCTTCCTGCTGCTGTAGAGTTAGTCTTAAGCTTATCACATTCTTGCAGACATGGAGGTCACTCCAGTTCTTTTCGAACAACCAGTTCATAGAGATGACTGGGAAGGTCTTGGCCATGTTACTCGTGTTGGTAAGAGTAAATTTGGGGTATCAGTTGCTGCAGATGAAAGCTGTAGAGGTTTTGATGATGCAAAAAAAATAGTGGAAGGAAAGCTTGCAGATGTTATCAATATTAAGCTCGCTAAAGTTGGTGTTCTTGGAGCCCTTGAAATTATTGAGTTTGCCAGGAAATCAGGTGTAAGCCTGATGATTGGAGGTATGGTTGAGACTAGATTGGCAATGGGCTTTGCTGGTCATCTTGCTGCTGGTCTTGGATGCTTCAAGTAAGCCTCCGTTCATTTTCATCCACACCACATTGTTGTTCTTTCGTGTTATCATGAATCTACTGTCCTCTTCAGTGGTCCTGTCCAGCTGCTGATAACTTTGTTTGTAGTTTTTGTTCATAAAAAGAAGGAACATGAAAACCATTAAAGTGAAAACTGCCACAATGTGATAATTTGGTGACCAAATATATCTGTAGACTGTAACGCAGTTTGATATAATGAAAATCTTTGAGGAGAACTGTGAAATTTTAAGGTCAATTATAGATGAGTAACTCTTGACTATCACATCGCAGATTCGTCGACTTAGATACCCCTCTTCTGCTGGCGGAGGATCCAGTTTTTGGAGGTTATGAAGGTATATTACATTGACGACATGATGACTTATATTTGCTAACTGTCTTTTCGATGTTAGGCATTCCCCAAAATGGTATTGTAACCAAAAGTTGTATGTGTTAATTAGCTTCTGGACCAGTTTACAAATTTGCAAATGCTAGAGGGCATGGTGGTTTCCTTCATTGGAATGATATTGCATGGTAAGTTCACAAGATTTCATTTTCTATAATACTTGGTACAGTTTTTTTAGTGGCATATCAATTTATAAAACTAAACTATCACAAATAAAATAGCTAAACTTCTTTTGCCCCCCCTGAATTTTGACGCACTGGTCAGATTGCCTCATGAACTTTTAAAATCGGTCAGTTTGCCCCTTGAACTACCAAACAAGTCATTATTCGGTGAACTTATATGTGAAGTCGTTCTTAAACAACTCCTGTTCCAACCTGCCTAAAGACTGTTGCCTTATGCGCCTTGTGTTTGCACTTACTATATATGCTTAAATCCGTTCTATACTGTGTGGTGACCTTCCACCTCTCTATTGATGTAGTAACAAAAGAACCTTTTATGTTGGCTTCTCATAGATAAAACCACGTACAATGTTCTCAGTCATCTGGAGGCATTCTTTCTTCTCCTAATCAGAGCGTTACTTTCACATTTATTTGTTGCAACTTGTTGTAATAATTAAGTGTTGTAGTTTCAATTGTTCATTCATAAATATTGTCGGTTTATTTGCAGATCACTGTAAAACAAGTTGCTCGCTCTCTTCTGGTAAATCAAATAACTGCGTAGCTCTGATATTCCAATAGTTCCCCAAAATTACACGTGGAGTTGAGGTCTGGAAAAGGTGATTTATTTCTAGACGATCTCCCTGATATGTGAATCGAAAGCACTTTGTAGATGTCCAGTCTCATGTTAGTTCTAGCCGAAGCACCATAGTTGAAGAACCCGACATTGTATTAAGCTTGACATAGCTTTGAGCAATCCGTCTCTCTATATGTCTTGTTCTTCCTCAATCAGAAGTTGAAGATGGTGCTTGGACTTTGTTCAAAATTTTGTTATCATTTATGATCATGTTTAAACCAGCAGATAATCCACTATTTCTTTAAGTGCATATCATTTTCATCCAAAATATTGTCAACACTCATCATTACTGAAAAATTAACATCCACTCCCTCTATTAACACTCATTTGATCGTTTACTCCAAGCAAAATGCAAAACAACACAAGTTAATTACCAAATGCATTAATTTGAAAGGTTAATAATCGATTTTACAAATATGTATGTAATCTTAGTAGAACAATTGATACAACCAAAAGAATGAGTATTTGCTAAAATGCGTTGCTCTTTCGGGTTGGTTGGTATATCTGACGGCGACGTTGTTCATCTGCTCGGTGTAGTACGTTGAATGAGTTCGTTTGGTTTTTGTACCGATTTAGTATACCTGCGGTTGAGGAATGTCGTGCTTCTTTCCAATACAATGCTACCGGGGGATAATGATGAAATGTGCCGGTCATGTGCAGCTACAAAAAAATTGTCAAGTGAGCAAAAGATGTAAAGACTTAATTCATAATTTAAGAAAGATCAAATTTTACCAGTATAAAATGATTTCTTCCGTCGACGTGGCCTAAGACCAGGTATTTCGATGGTGGGCCCCTATCATCGAAGATAGCTGGAAGGTAGGTTATCCCTCTAATGTTGCTAAATGTGATGAATACCACATTGTACGTTGTAGCCACAACGTGACCACATTCCGGCAATGTCATCCAATTCTGTTAAAAAGCTGGTCCTGAGTTGTAGTTCGTCAACAGTTGAGAGCGCCCCCAATATCCGCTGGTAAAGTTGGGGTCGTTGAGACAGCTCGAGAAGGAGATCGGTCCTAACTCTAGCCCAATCGTCGGTGTTCCCGTAAATTGCTAGTGCAACCGCCCTTAATCCACAATTGTCGTCTCCAAGTACATTGGTAAAGCTTTGAATACAAGAGATAATGTACGCAGAAAATTGGTCTGTGTACAACGAACCTTGTAGTGACAATGGTTCGCTATAAGGCTACTTACGAAAAATCATGGGGGAGGAAGACATTCTACTCAGAGATGATGGTGTATTACTCCCTCCATCCCATTTTGTTTGTCTCATTTCATTTGGCACAAAGTTTTAGAAAATTTTAAACTTATCTCACATTCTCAATTTTTCCCTCCCAAAATTTGAACTAAAAGAGACTCAATTATGGGATTTCCAAAAAAGGAAAATAAGACAAACATTATGGGAAGGAGGGAGTAGCTCCGTCCCTAAAAGATTGGTATATTTTGACTTTTGTAGTCAAACTCTTAAAAATTTAATCGAGAATTCTCATTAAACGATAAGAAATAATATAGTCATGTGAGATCTTGTTAGATTCGTCTCAATTTCTTATAATTTTTTTGCATGTTGAATAAGAGATTTTTACGTTTTAAATTGTATTTTGTTGATCATGAAAGACGAAATGTATCAATCATTAGGGATGGAGGGAGTAATAGTGGACTAATTGCCAGCACTAGAAACGAATAAAGCGGAAAAAATAAAGGGACAACAATAATTGCGAGCACTAACAACAATAAAAAAGCAGAGCAAATAATGATGCACAATAATTGGCAGCACTAACCACGTATGAATTTCGTTATAGATGATTTAAAGGGTTACCAATTTACCATCATTCAAGATTCTAAGTTTCTCAATGCTCGTTCTAATACGCTCATTTAAGGCGTCCTCGCTTGACTAGCTCATCGCCCAATAAAGGAGGTGAATCTAGGATGTGCCTCTAGCGGCTCGGTACTCTACCTCAAGAGTGTCCAGAGTAGGCTGGGTAACCACCCACCTCAAGAGTACCCAGAATAGGCTCGTTCTATGTTCCTTAATTCTCGGATTTCTTTTCAATGTATGTCTGAATGCTCGTTCTATCTTTTCTATGGTGGCTCTCGAGTAATTTTTCTTTCGATTTCAAGTAACAAAATGATTATTATCCTACTGAGTTTGAACTCCAAATCCACATTCTTCCTCCAATAATTTGAACCGGCAATCTACGCCACCTTTACTCCCCAAAGAGTTGAATTATCATTCTATCTATATCCTCAACGATGGTTGTATATATTTGTAAATAAAATAAAAAATCATTTCAGTACCCATCCCAACCCATTATTCAACAAATTAACTATGGTCGGTATGTAAATTTGATGTGGACAATAGTTTTTGCAGAATCTTTCGAACACAGTGAAGCAATTTGAGCCAGAAAAAATATATATTTGACCAAAGACTTAGAGAGCATATAACAAATACATTTGTTAATAGATAAGTGGCAAACGATAATGTTAAATTTTAAATCATTCATACATACGCACAAAAGATGAGCTATGAGAAGCTCCAGTACTAATATACGTCCTATTACATCGATCGGGGAATCAAACTTACTAGATATCTTTCTGCACTGTTGTCCAAAATTGAACTTCAATCTTGCAAGATGCCCAATGTCTAGTCCAAACCTGTAATAAAGTCAGCTGCAATAACAATATTAATGTAGTCCAAACAATATGGCAAATCATCCTTAGAGGTATGGATGAGCATAGTTTGAGAAACGGGTGGGTTGGATTTCAGCCAAGTTTTTTTCATAATATAGAAAATCTGAAACTCGCTGGGTGGTTTGTTTTGAAAATATACGGGTATTTAACCGGGTATTACTAAAATGATTTCCTAAAACCATCCTTCATTTTGACCAAGACCGGTTTCACCCCATTCAAGAAATGATAACATGATGTAGAAATTTTCATTAATTGGGCCTGGGCCACACCCATATGAGGAGAGAGATCACACTTCATAACCCAAGAAGGCACCATCTTAAAACCAATTGGTGATAAGTGGAGTTGCTCCCTAGTTTATTAAGTGATGATTTCTCTCCTTTATTTCCAATGTGCGACTTTCACATGTGACAATTTGGGCTCATTTGGAGCAATCTTAACACATGATTCCAAATTCATTCACAATTTCCTCAATTCATTTAGAAATTTATTCAGCTTTATATAAAACAATCAATTAAAACATATCCATGAATGGGGTTGTTATTGGTCCGGGAAAACTGAGATCCACCCGGTACCCGGTGCTAAATTCCCGGTCCGTTTATCTACCCTATAAGATAATGGTCCGGGAACGGGTAAAAAAAGATAACCGATACTCGATAAGTTACCCGGGCGATAGAGTACCAGATAGAGTATCCGATAATAAATCATATGTTAATTTTTAGATGTTATATTATTTATTTTAATTTTTTTTAAAGAATTTTTGTATTGAATTTATTTTTTTGTTGGATATACTTGGAACCAGTCCGGACCGGTATCCACCCGATAAATTATAGAATAGGTAGTGGTCCAAAAAATATAAGTATCATATATAGTTATCGGTCCAGACTGAATAGAACCGTAACCTAACGATCTGATTCCCACGAGAGTGGGGTAACATCACTATCCATGCTGATCTGTTATATGCACACCCAAACAGTGCTTGTCGGGAGTGAAATTACAATTATGCCCCCCCTATTTGCAAATGTAGTGATTGAGGAAACTTGACAGAGGGGCAAAATGGTAATTTTGCTCCCGAAAGTAACACTGTTTGGGTGTGCACATAGTGTAGCCCCTATCCATGAAATAATGGAACTTGACCGGTAGATGTGTCTGACAAAAAACATTTTGAGGGGACATGAAAAACAAGTCATGTTTAAGCAAACAGGTAAACCGTATAAAATTATAAAATAGCAATTATATTTAAGCAACCAGTTAACCCGTCTAAAACTCGCCCGTCAGCTCATCCCTACCGTTAGAGGCAATAAAGGGAGGAGTAGTGTTGAGATACCTGAGGAAGTAAACGGCTTAACATAAATTCCAATATGTGATACCATGCCCTCAGAAACAGCCCCGTGGAATCCTCCAAATTGATTTGTACCACTCTCTCCAAGATTATAGCAATACGACTCAATATCTTCATCATCAGAATTAATACGACTCGAACGAGCATCAAGAGGTCGACCAAATGGTCCATGAGTACGCAAATTAGTCTGGAAAGACACACTTGTTATGGTTCCAGAGCCATACTTATAATATCCCCATACCTTTATACCAGTGAGTTGCTCCATGGGATACTTGAGTGTCACTATATCAAAATTATTCCTCGTGAATTCACCGTGGCGGTCTCCTAACACCAACTCTTCTTTATCTTTACCTTTAACTTGGTCTTTTTTTAAATATTGGAATTGGAGGCCGGAGACATCTTTGGTGCCGTGGGAAATGAAAATCTGAACGATTTGGGTGAGCCCACCATCCCAAATCTCGGTGTCCATAAGACCCCAAGTTGGAGGCGCAGGACCAAGCTTTATCATGCCGCCTTCACTCATTTCTTACAACGCTCAAATATTGTTTCACCTCATACACTGATGTAGGTAGTAACTGTCATGTGTATTTGACTGCAAAAGCATTCCAAATGGGTCCCTCGCATGGGGGATCCACGCACACACCCAAATAGTGGGTTACTATTGCAATAAATGACAATTTTGTCCTTCCATTTAACTTCCTCATCTACTACACTTTCAAATAAGGGGGGCATAATTATCATTTCATGCTACAGTATTCCACTATTTGGGTGTGTGTATAACAGATCAGCTCGCATGGTCAAAGAATCAATTATTCATACGTCTAGCTGCTCATCTGTTATCCACACATCCAAGTAATAGGTTCCTATAAAATACTCCCTTCGTCCATTGTCACATTTTGATTTTTTTTAGTCAACAAAATATGATTTAAAACGTAAATATCTTTTATTCTACGTGTGAAAAAATTATTAAAAGTTAATATTTTAAAAATATATATTGAGACGAATCTAACAAGATCCCACAAGACTATGTTATACCTTATCGTTTAACGGGAATTCATGATCAAATTTTATAATATTTGATCAACAAAAGTCAAAATGTGACAATCTTTTAGAGACGGAAGGAGTAACAATTTTGCACCCCTACTTAAAAATGTAATATATGAGAAAGTTAAATGGACACAATAATTAAACTACTATTTGTTTTGGTGTGTTATAGTGGTTTCAATGTAGCTCACACCCATAGGTACTTGTTTTATATTTTGATCTAGAGCAAATGGTTTCATTGATCACTAACGTTTGTCAAAAAATTTTAGTCGATCATCCTAGTGTGACTTTGTAGACTTTTGGTTATTATTATTGGGTATTTTGTACACTTTGGGTCATTCATGTATTTTTTTGTTCAACTAGCGATTTATTGACATTTTTAACATTTTGTAGGGGTACTTTAGTCATTCTCAAATAATTTTAAATACCCTTACCAAAATTGTTAAAAATGCGACAAATCGCGAGTTGTACCAAAAAAGCGCATGAGTGACACAAAGTATACATAATATCCAACATTAGTGATCAAGAGTATATAAAGTCGTACTAGGATGATCGACTAAGATTTTTTAACAAACGTTAGTGATCAATAGAGTCATTTACTCTTTGATTTATCATGGTTTGGTTCTTTATGACTCATATTTTAGTTTTTAATTTCACCTTTTATTTTGTCTAGTTCCTTACATTATTAATTTAATAAAAAAGAAATTTTGATTACACCAACATTGATATATATATAGTATTAGAGATATTAATTATTAAATGATAATTATTGATAAAATATAAAAAGAGAGATAATAAAGATAAAACTGAAATATTATATGCAATATTACCTGTTGTAGAGTGTAAAAGTAATTGAAAATAATTAATAATATTGCAAAGTAATAATATAATGTGAAAAAATATATTTGCTTTTTCAAATACAGGCAGACATGAATAATCTAAGTTGCTTATTTTGGGTTATTATCATTTTACCTCCAAATCTATCTCATTCTTTTCAATTTATTCATTTACGTGAATAAAGTACTTTTTATCCCTAATAAAGTAACACTCCAACACCTTAATTTGAGGACATATTAATAATTTTGCACTAGTCCTTAATAAAGTACTTTTTCCCCAAATAATCAAACATATCGAAATGGATGGAGTATAATTTTAGTAAGTTCAATATCAAAGGCAATGAAAATAATACTCTCTCTGTTTCAAATAGTTGATTGTTTAGCAACAAAGTATTTTATTAAGCGTTCAAAAAATTTACTATGATACCCTACATAATACTTTTAAATTGAAAAATAATCTCTAAAACAAAGGTTAAAAAGTAAAACATAAGTAAAAAAGTATATTAAATTCCGTAAACAATCT
This sequence comes from Echium plantagineum, assembly GCA_003412495.2. NCBI lineage: Eukaryota > Viridiplantae > Streptophyta > Magnoliopsida > Boraginales > Boraginaceae > Echium > Echium plantagineum. The sequence goes on from QFAX02000471.1 coordinate 28,486, forward strand.
TGTGAAAAAAATTAATTTCTTATAAACAATTAAATGGAGATTGTACTACATAACTGATCACCTAGATCAGACCGAAGATCTTGAGTATGTACTTTTCGATTTACTTTTATACGCTTTCCTTCTAGTCTTCTACCATTGGTCTTCACACTAAAATATGCTCCCTTCATTTCAAATGAATGAGTTTTCGTTTTTTGTCGTCAATTATTTATTACTCTCTCCGTCCTAAAATAGTTGACGTTTTAACAATTATCATATAGATTAAAAATAAAATAAAAAAGTAGTTAAAAAGTACATTGAAAAAGTAGAAATACAATAATTTAGAACTATATCATTAGTTGGTTATTAATTTCAATAAAAAAAAAGGTAGTCAAAAAGTTCATTGAAAATGTAACAGTACAATTTTTAAGGCTTAATTTCATCTGGACACCTGAACTATCTTTTAATTCCCAAATGGGCACCTGATGACCTTTTTGTAACAAGTAGGCACCTGGATCCCAAATAGGCACCTGAACTTTCGTTTTTCTCAATTTTTTTAATTTCTCAGATTTTAAAATTTTCGATGAAGGACAAATTAGTCATACTACACATAAAAACTAACTCAACTACTTTTAATCTAACCCAACCTCAAATATTTAACCCAACCTCAATAAAAACATCATCTTCAACCTTTCACCCCACCCCACCCCCACACCCATCCCACCCCTTTTCCTTCATGTTAGACTAATGGGCAATTAACCCTAGCCCATAAGCCCGCAGTGTTAGAATTAGGTTTAATGTTTACCTATAAATATAGATACCTCTATAATGTATTGACAACAAGAATCATTATCAATAAAATATCTCCCTCCATATTTCTACATGGTATCCGAGCCTATCGATTCTTGAGGCCTAAATACACATTCCGCTGCCCTGCCGGTGGGTTTCTACTATGTAATACTCACCGGCGGGATTTTGTTGATTTTTTTTCCCCCAATATTTCTTGAAAATTTTATTTTATTTTCAATCTACTACAATTATTACTATTGCAAACTCATGGGAATTTAGACAAATTACCATGAGTTTGAGGGAGGGAGATAATGATTATGAACAAATGGGCCTTTGAAAAAAGAATAAAAGAAAAAAAATTGATTTATTCTACTTCGAGTTGAAGTGGAATCTTTAACGAGATCTGGCGCGTCCGATACACATTGTCTGGCGAGTCCTATACGCACTGATCTGACAGGTTCGAAAAGGATGGCGTTCCTGGCAGTTACCGATTAGCGAATTACGCATTGTCTGGCGAGTCCTATACGCACTGATCTGACAGGTTCGAAAAGGATGGCGTTCCTGTCAGTTACCGATTAGCGAATTACGCATTGTCTGGCGAGTCCTATACGCATTGTCTGGCGAGTCCGATACGCATTGATCTGACCGAGTTCGAAAAGAATGACATTCCTGGCAGTTATTGATTGACGAGGCGAATCCGACACGCACCGATCATGGATCCGGCTTGATCCAAATTACTTTTTTTTTTATATATATACTATTATTTGATGTATTGCAAACTCATGGAAATTCAATAAAATTACCATGAGTTTGAGGGAGGGTGTTAGACTAATGGGCAATTAACCCTAGCCCATAAGCCCGCAGTGTTAGAATTAGGTTTAATGTTTACCTATAAATATAGATACCTCTATAATGTATTGACAACAAGAATCATTATCAATAAAATATCTCCCTCCATATTTCTACACTTCACCATCACCGCCATCATCTTTGTTCCCTACCACCACTATATTTCCGGGCGATCTGCTCAATTTAACACCAAATTGAGCTGTTGCTGTCGGAAAACAAGTAATCAAGTAGACTCGATAGATGCATCCAAAGGCGGTGGTCTTGAAGGAAGTTGGAAAAAAGGAAAAGGGAGAACAACCAAAAGGGCAACACCGGTGGAAATTTTCGATATTATGGTTACAGGGATACGAAACCAAATAAACGAATGGAACATCCTGGTAATAAAATGAAAGGGACTCACCACCAACAAGAAAGTAAAGGGAAAGGGAGCAATTCTGGTAGACTGTCCAGTGGAAAGCGCACGGAGTCGACCAATAGTCCCTCTTTGTGAGAAAAGCATAATAAAATACTCCCTCCGTCCCTAAATGATTGTCACATTTGACTTTTGGTGGTCAATAAAACACGATTTAAAATATAAATATCTCTTATTCTAAATGCAAAAAAATTATAATAAGTTGATATTTCAAAAATATATATTGAGACGAATCTATCGAGGTCCCACAAGACTATATTATTTCTTTTCGTTCAGTGAGAATTCGTGATCAAATTTTGTTGTAATTGACCACAAAAGTCAAAATGTGACAATCTTTTAGGGACGGAGGGAGTATTATTTAGTAATGACACCTGAACTATTCTAAAAAAATTTGCCTCTAAAAAGTCATATATTTAATATGACTAACTTCCCCCTCGGTTAAGGAACTTTAAAATTTAAAAAATTGTGAAAAACGAAAGTGCAAGTGCCTATTTGGAAATTAAAAAATAGTTCAGGTGCCTATTTGGGGCCAAGGTGCCTACTTGTTACAAAAAGGTCATCAGGTGCCTATATGGGAATTAAAAAATAGTTCAGGTGCCTAGATGAAATTAAGCCAATTTTTAATGTTAAAACATCAACTATTTTAGGACAAAACCAAAACGTCAACTATTTTTGGAGGGGAAGTATTATTTTGTTTAATAAATATAAAATTAATGTTGATAAATTTACATTGAAGAGTATTTTGGTAAAAGTAACTTTTTTATAATTTTTTATACTATAATTGATTAGTTATTGCTAATCAAAGTTAAATACGAAAAAAATTTGTGTTTTCAATGGAGGTAGTACTACATATATATATATTCCCTTATGTTCTTTTTTCTAATGACTATCTCTGTTTTTTTAGTCAAATTTTGAAAAGTTTGACCATGAATTATCATTAACTTAGTTATATAAAATTTTGTTAGATTCGTCTCGATATATAATTTTGAAAGAGGAAATTGTCTATATGGTCACAAAAGTGTGCCATGATTGTCATTTGGTTCTTCAAAGTTAAACAATTTCAAATTAGCTATTGAACTTTCAATGACCAAATTACAACCTCGACCCACTTTCTGGGACCATTTGAACAATTTACTCATTTTTTAAATATCAACTTTATAATTTTACGCGAGTCGGTCCTAGTAACTGAAATCAAATTGCGCTTTAGTCCTAATAAGTATGAGTATTCCAATAGTAGTCTTATTAGTGTAAACATATTCCGCAAATAGTACTTTAATGAATGAGAACGTTAAAACTTGACAATTTTTCGCCTTTTTAGAATCAAAATGCAACTTTTTGCCTCGATGTTTGTTGTAGTCTAAAACATGAGGCATATCAGTATGTGATAATTTGTTCCTATTTCACAGAAGTAATTAGCAATATCGCAGGCAAAGGGGTTGTCACTGCCGTACTCAGAATCATGTTCAAGATACTATATAATTGGACAAGTTAACAGTAAGCAGTTAAACTCAATGAACATATTCAGGTCGGTACTATTTCTTTTCAGATTTACATTATTTTTTCTTTTATTTACTTGTCTGCATCTAGATTTATTCACAAAAGAGTACTATATTAGACTTTTCTTGTATTTCATTAAACAAAATAATATACTGGACTATTTTACCAAAATACTTTCTAAATCTGGGCCATTTTAGTAAGGCTAATTGTTGAATCTCACAGTCGATCAGTAGTAGATGATTAAGTATTCAACAGTAAAGCATTTGACCCAATCTAAACTGACCAAAATGTTCATGTGGTTCTATTCGAAAGCTCGATTTGGTGGTTCGAACTGATTGTTTGATCAATTTTGAAATATAAACTCAACTCGATAAATATTGTTAGAACTATTAACTTTATAATTTGTACTAATCATATGTTTAAACACTTCATATACATATTATCTGTAGTATTGAATTAGCAATATGTATAAATACATGAATTATCAATTTTTGTTAACGAAAAATTCTAAAATTGTCTATAGAGATTGGAGAGTTGAAACAGCAGGAACCCAACTTGACAGATATTTAAATCGACTTCAACTCAACATCAAAACCAAAAAATGAAGACAAACTCGAATCGAGTTCAGATGATATAGGTTTGACCCGGTTTAGATCATTCAAAATGCTAGTGATAGAACGACTAATTATTAGAACAAACAGATTTTATTATTCGAATGGTAAACGAACACGACTGTCCAAGTGAGTTGCTCCATCGGATATGCGAGTTTCACTACATCAACATTATTCCCCGTCAATTCACCCTGCGGTTCTCCTAGCACCAACTGTTTTTCTTTTCACCTTCAACTTCATCGCCGTCTCTGTTATAATATTGGAACTGGATGCCGGAGACAACACCATCCCAAATCTCCGTTGGATTAACGGCTTTTAGAGTTAATTAGATAATCATTGAGGAAGACCTTCATAACACCTCTTTCCAAAATATCCTACCAAGTTTGACCTCTAAATTCACATTCTTCCTCCAATCATTCATACATACAAAAGATGAGCTATGAGAAGCTCCAGTAATAATATACGTCCTATTGCATCGATTGGGGAATCATAACAAAAACATCCAGATAACTTAAGAATCATACAACTTACTGGATATCTTTCTGCGCTGTTGTCGTGAAATTGAATCTCAATCTTGCAAGAAGCCCAACATTAGTTAGAATCTAGTACAAACCTGTAATAAAGTCAGCTGCAATAACAATATGAATATAATGAAAGTCACAATCTAGTCCAAACAATATGAAAAATCATCCCCGTACGTAGGGGCAAAACTAAGATTAAAGTATCAATTATGTTAAAAATGAAACACAAATATATTCTTGAAGAGTTTGAACCATGATTTCCACAATGCTCCAACCAACTAAGCTAGACTTTCTTTTAGAATGAAGAATATCGAATGAAGATGGTGATCAAACTACCATGAATGGTCAAGAAGACCTTCGTGTGACAAGAACAGAATTTCGATTGAAGAAGAAAAGAAGAATGAGTAAGAAAGAAAAGAAATAAATGCTGAAACTTGAATTAACTAACTTGTTTGCGAATGATTACATGTGTTGCTTATATAGACAACACTCACCAATAACAAGTAGACAGCTATTAAAAATAATTAACTCAATTAGGGCTAGGTCTAATTGATTAACCTAATTTCTGATTTTTGCCCAAATCAAATTGGGGCAAATCGCCAACGGTCACTATATTCAAAACACACCAAACTCTCAAATCCCTAATTGCTCCATCTTCACTTCAATCTCTTCGGGCCTTCCACACTCGAACAGCTGCAACAAACAATTCAAAATCATATATAATATATAACGATACCGAAAACTTAGGGAAGGCCGTTGCACCCCTACCCCTCCCTAGAGTGTTGAGATACCTGAGGGAAGTAAACGGCTTCATATAAATTCCGATATGTGATAGCCTATCATAACATACAGCCCCGTGAAACCCTCCAAATTGATTAATACCACCCTCTCCAAGATGATAGCAATACGATTCGATATCGTCATCAGGACCCATATCAGCAAGAGGTCGACCAAATGGTCCATGAGTACGCAAATTAGTGAGGAATGACAAACTTATTATGGTTCCGTCACGTTCGCGATATTTTACCCATACCTTTATCCCAGTGAGTTGCTCCATGGGATACTTGAGTGTCACCAAATCAAAATTATTATTCGTGAAATTACCGTGCCGCTCTCCGAACACCAACTCTTCTTTATCTTTATCTTTATCTTCAACTTCGTCTTTCTTCAAATATTGGAATTGGAGGCCGGAGACATCGCTGGTGTCGTGTGAAATCAAAATCTGAACGACTTTGGTGAGCCCACCATCCCAAATCTCAGTGTCCAAAAGACCCCAAGTTGGAGGCGCAGGACCAAGCTTTATCATGCCGCCTTCACTCATTTCTTACAACCCTCAAATATTGTTTCAGTATTTGGGTTATTGTCGTATTACCCCCAGATCCTTCTTAGTATTTTCAATTGGTCCATTTACACTACTATCTTTTCAGAATGTCCCCTAGTATTATGAGTTATATTTTTCGTTAAATAGAATGGTACGCACGTCTGAATCATAGATTTTTGGAGCCTAGTGCCAAAACTGAAAATGGGGTCATCGATAAAATATTTTACGAGAACTCATTTCAATATTTAAACCAATGCCGTTTAGTTTGGCTACTGATAGTTATTTGAACTATCAGTAGTCTCACCCGAGATAATGCCGGGGGTCATCGAATGGCAGACTAGGCCCTCACGATGATCTTCGGGATTCGAGTATACGGTCTTATACGTTGAATCCCGATGCTTTTGTTACTCGGGCTATGAGGTCACACACATAACAATTACCGAAGATACTTTTGAGTAGTGACCCGAAAGTGAATAAGGGATTTGATCCATATTGAGGAATTTCGGTTCGATCGAGATCGTGTCCCGACCGAACCGATGGTGCGCCCGGAATTAGTTCCGGACGCACTATTTATATATATGTGAGATATATATTTATATATTATCATTTATTGAAATGATTTAATTAATTAATTAAACAAGATATGATTTAATTAATTAATTAAGATTAATTAAATAATCTCATCATTATGAGGAGTTGACATCTTGGTGGCTACTTTATGCCTTGGGAATGCTTTGTATCCCTTGGGAAGAACTCTTGTAAAAGTATCTTCCATGGACCAAGAGCATTAACCATATGGATGGTTAATGTGTTTGTTTAGTGTGCAACATGTTTCATCATCCATTCTATATCATAAGATGATATTGAATGTGAAGAAATTAATCTAAGTCTTGCATATCTCTTGCTAGAGAACACAAGAACACAAACAAACACACTTCATCTTCAACCTCAACCCTCTAGCAAAACTCTAAGTGTAGAGTGTAGAACTAGTTCTACATTTTGCTATAGTAGTAAAGACTACATACTCCTCAATAACACACACTAGTCCAAGTGTGTCTTATTGCTATCTAAGGTATTGGTGTGGACTATTTCATAGTAGTTTCATATCACCTTGGTGATAGACATTTCTTCAAGAGAAATCAAAGGAGCAAGGTGTAGGGATAAGCGCTTAAAGATTTACAAAGCTTCCGCTCACGCTTCAAAGGTATGACTTTGTAGCACTACTCTTTTATATGTTATTTGTAGCATATTCACACTACCTTTAAACATATACTTCTATGAGCTAGTTTCATTATGTAAGTTCTAACGATCAACGAATTAGGGTTGTATGACATATGAACTATTGTATTTCACTGTGTCTTGCAACCCCATGATAATCAACACGGAGTACGTCATAAACTTATTTGAAAATATTTAAAAATTCCGCATGTCACTTTTTCACAGTATTTAAATTGCTAAAATGTCATTTCGTCAACCCCATTAAATTAGGTTCTAAGAAAAAATTCCACACAATCATTTAGATTATAAATTATCTTTCGATTTTAAATATTATGAATTTAACACAATATTATTGATTTAATTATGTTATTAATCATCAATTGTGTTGTCAATCATCAATTTAATAATGAATTATCATTTATATTATTATTAATTTATATTCATTTATCAATACAAAATACATAACATACATTTACAAAATTTACGGGGCCCATCCAAATCGGGGGCCTAGTCCTCCCCCCCTCCCCCTGCCTGGGGTAAGGCCTGGGGCGGATCCATGAATTTTTTTGGCGTGGTCTCATAAATAATTTTTTTTTAAAGGATAAAAGTATAACTATCAAAATATTATGTATTTTCAGTTGCCTAAAACTAAACATATAATAAAAAAAATGTAAGGACAATATAATTATTTCAAAATATATAAAAATTTACATTTTTCTTCGACAATTCAACTAATTCTATTTATTAAAGTAAAGCAAAAATTATAAAAATTAATTAAATAAGAAGCTACCAATAAAATAAGCAATACAATATGTAATCACTGAAATAACTACATTGAATTTATTTTAGCTTATTCAACAATTACAAACTAAAATAATTTATAAAGAAAAATATTTTCAAAACCTTATACCTATGCCATTTCAATACAAAAATTATAGAGAAAGAGAAAAAAAAATTGTTGAATTTGGGAGACAAACATGTTCAATAAATTGTAGAAAAAGAATTTTTTTTATAAAGAAGTGAAAATTTTAGAGGGAACCAAGTAAAATAGGAGCAAAATAATGAAAACATATAAAAGATTATAAGAAAAGTAAATGAAAAAGTTTTAATAGGAATGAAAAATTGGCAGGCAAAACATGATGAAAAAAGAGTGCACCGCTCGGAATTGAATGGATCATTGAAAAATAATTGAAACACTAAACAATGCAACAACTCTTGATTTGTGCCTATATATGTATGTATAAAATATTATAAAATTTTGGGGTGATCCTGTGCATACAAGAACCACTCCTCGTATCAGCCACTGGTAAGAGCTGGCACTGTTCCTATATTTCAAATTTTGCAGATATCGCTATCAGTTGTTAAAAACTTGAGATTCAGTGCTTCCAAAAGACCTGCCACCTGTCATCAAGGCGGACTTATAGGCTATAGTATAACACAAGTATTCACATGAATATCATACATAAAAATCAATAGTTCAAATAGTGAAGTTTTTATTTAGTTAATAGATGATCGTAAGTTCAAACCTCCTTAATTTTTGCTTTTGTTTACTCTTAACATGTTTATTTTTTCTCTCTAAAATGAATACCAATATTAATTTTTTCTATTTTAAATGGTGAAATAAACAATATAACTACTTGTTCAATTGTTATATAAAATCTAAAAATCCGTGACACCCATTACGCCCGCAAAGTGGGGGCCTCAAGACGGAAAGGGGCCTCGTCAATTCTAAATGAGCTTGGCCCGTCTCGTATCCTAGTGGGGCTGGTTAGATCTGACTCTTAAGGGCCGGGCCCGTCTAGCCTGGTTCGATGGACACTTCTAAATGGAACTATGGAAGACTTGGCAGGATGAGGCCATTTGATGGGCCTACTCTTAATTAGGCACCTCTATATTGCGACCTAGACTTCTATGGGAGTATGTCTAAAATGAGAAATTTAGCAAACTACCATGGTCAACGCATGGTATTTGCGTTTTTGACCAAATATAAATTAAATTGGAGTTTAGCACATTTGATGTGTGAACGGACTATTTTGCCCTTAATGAAATTGAAGCTATTATAATCCATTATAATCTATTATATTACGTTGTAATCACTTTAAATTCACAAATAACCTAACTTTGTCATGATTTATCTTTGCGATTTATTTTGCATCAAATTGATGTTACAAAGTTCAACCCAACAACCATTAATTTGATATACACTACAAAAAAATCGGACATATATTGGATACAACCATAAAAATTGGATTAATATATTAAAATTAGTACAAACCACAAAGAAATGTTGATTTCAATAGGGTATGGAACAAATAAATGTTACTAATACATTTGAAGACTAAAAAGAACCATAGAAAAGAAAAAAGAAATAAAAAGAATCAAATTTATATTCTTCAACATGAACCTTTTCTCCAACGGCCATTTGTGCTACTTTCGAACTTGAACTCACTAATTCTTCAACCTGAAATAATTAAACCAAATTACATACATGTAACACACATAAAATTATACAGTGTTATACTTATAAAAAACTCAACTATATCAATGTTATTCAGTATTAAACAACTTATATGAATTGTACTTACGCATAAAATGTATACTGGATTATACTTCATTATAATTTATTATACTCTATTATACTGGATTATACTTCATTATACAGTGTTATACTTATAAGAAACGAGACTATATCAACATAATACCCCCAAGATTCGAACTTTTATTACAAAACAACATCAAATCTTCAAATTACATACACATAACACATATAAAACATAAATTCATAGTTTAAACATTATTTAAACTCAAAATCTTGTGTTCAACTTAAAAAGATTCAATTTTTGTTCAAAAAACAACATTAAAGTACCAAAAGAACAAACTTTACACATATATCTATAATTTTTAGTGCAAATTTAGCCACATATCCATAAAAATCTTAGTAAAGATTCAAACTTTTTTGAAAAGATTCAATCTTTTTAGAAAAGATTCAAACTTTTTTGAAAAGATTCAAACTTTTTAGAAAAGATCCAAACTTTTGTTCAAAAACCTTCAAATAATAAAAACACAATACATATAAAGTATATAACTAATTAAAAAACGTGATTTTAAATCAACTACATTGAAAAACGGGATTTTGAGTCAACTAAATTGAAAAAGATTTTAACTTTTCTAAGAAAAACAACTTTAAAGGACCAAAGCATTTATAAAGGAAGTGAAGATGACGATTCCGGTGAAGACGGTGGGCGGCGGAATGAGCGGTGGAGGAAGAAAGCTAGAGAGAATTTGAGGTGAGAGAAGAAGAGAGAGAGTGAGTTGAAGAAAGTGAATGAAATGAAGAGGGAATAAAGTATATATATTAGATTTTTTAAGGGCAAAATAGTCAGTTCACGTGTCAAATGTGCTAAACTCCAATTTAATTTACATCTGGTCAATTTTGCAAATACCATGCGTTGACCATGGTATTTTGCTAAATTTCTCTACTAAATACTCCATCCGCCCCTAAAAGATTGTCACATTTTGACTTTTGTTAGTCAAACATTATAAAATTTTATCATGAATTTCCATTAAACGATAAAAAATAATATAGTCTTGTGGACCTTGTTAGATTCGTCTCAATATATATTTTTGAAATATTAACTTTTTATAATTTTTTCGCATATAGAATAATAGATATTTATATTTTAAATCGTGTTTTGTTGACCACTAAAAGTCAAAATGTGACAATCTTTTAGGGACGGAGGGAGTAAAATATATGTGATGAAATATGTGATGATTTAAATGTTAATCTAGTTTTTTGATAAATTAATAATTTAATGACATCTGACTCAAGCTTTAAATCAAAATATTTTAAGTTCAAATTTAGTTGAAAATTTATACTTATATTTTCATCACTAATTTATAAAATAAAAAATCGAAGAAATTGTAAAAGTGTATTTGCAGTTCCTTAAGATAAGGAATCGTGAGGGAGAAAACGCAAACCAACATATTACCTACCTTCACCGCTTCTTCGTGGCGGTGTTATCATAAACCAAAACAATATATCTCAAAGTGGGTAATTATTACTGTATGTAGAAAAAAGAAAACAAATACTCCAGCTCAAGACAATTTATTAAGGGGGGGGTCAACAAATGAACAACTAGAAGATCCAAACTCATGCAAAACTCAAAAACAAATAAACTACTCCCTCTCCCTCCATCCCTTTTTTTTTTGAAGTCTTTCGCTTTTCTGCAGTTTTCAATACACAATTTAAAACGTAAATATTTATAATTTTACATATTTAAAAATTATAAAAAATTCATATTAAAGCAAATGTAACAATATGTGATTATATTATTTTTTTATTGACTGATGGTAATTTATGATCAAAGTTTGAAAACTTGGACTCAAAAAATCAAAATAGCTCATTATTTAGAGTGGAGTATATGATTCCACTAGGTCGAGTTCATACGTGTCATCATATCACAACACCTTATTGTTGTATAATTATCATACATATATTACAAATATACTTGAAAGACATTAATAAACTAATGTGAACATCCATTTCATTTAATTCAAAACAAATTTAAGTATATATACTTATTTTACCTCCGTACTAATAATACTCATAATAATTCGATCACCTACTACATTTGACTATCTCCTTTCAATGACATTCTATAACTTGAACGCAAAGCAAGTTACTATTGCAAGAATTTTCGACAATCCTGCTCCCTCTCCGCAACATTTGGACCTTAGAAACCTCCCCTACCCCCACCCCACCCCACCCCCACCCCCACCCCCCCCCCCCCTTCCACACTCAAATTCACATATAGAAAAAGTTGCATTATTGTATATAACCAATGTACTAATTAAGTGATATATATATATATAGAATTAATAAGCCATCCATGTCAACCTTCACTCACATTTCTTGTGCTAGTCTACATATATACACAACCATTATTCAATCTCTCAACCTTGCCAATTTATATATTCCTCATCAAATTCCCCTAAATAATCCAACAAACCCTTCGATTCCTTCATTCTTCAGAATTATCTCGTAATTTGTTAACTTCAAAATAAAAGAATTCACGAATCATATTGTTAAGATGAACACCGATATTGGATATTGGACGTGCATCTTAACACATATATAGGTCGATATTAATTATTATCCACCAATGCAACCTATTGCCTATCCCTCCATATGGCCTTGAAATTTCTCAAACAGTTTTTAATTGTGATATTCATTTTTTTTCTTGCAATATTCTTGGTTTCTCAACAAAGTAGAGAGTCTTCTACTACCACCAGTTTCATGCACAAAAGCGAGATTCATCATCACAAGCAAAGACTCGAAGAAAGGAAGAAAGTTTCGTTAGCCAGCAAATTCAACTTTGCACCATTTATGCATCATCACAACGATGGAAGGTATGGTCCTTTCGAGTCCGAAATCGACCCGCGTTATGGCGTCGACAAACGCCTCGTCCCAAGCGGTCCGAACCCCTTGCACCATTGATGATGAGGTCCGGAAGAAAGGCTATTGTTGTATTTTGTAAGAATCATATATGTAGAGATTGAATTTTAATGAGTTGCGAGCAATAGTCTCTTATGATATGTTGTCCAATTGTTCGAAGATCGATAAGTTATTGTTCGGACAAACCTGTCCAGCTTTGCTACTCATGGCACGAAAATTTGACTCGATAACCTCTATTCTTATAAGTAATCGATAACCTCTATTCTTATAAGTAAATATGTATTTATTCTCATCTGATATTAATTTTTTTCCGATTTATCATCGAGTAAGTCAGTAACATGAGTCGACTTAGTCTATTGTTAACGTTGAGTCTTAATTATTATCAAGCTAAGAAGAATTTTTCAAACATTCTTACACTAAATAAGTTGTCTACTTTTAGTTATTGTAGTGATTTTTGTATCAAATATTCATGTTTTATTTAACTTATCATCAATTTGGGTATACATGTATAATATATGAACTGTTCAAAAATACTATAGTAAGTGAATTACAATATTTAATATTAATAAAATTTAAGAATCGTTGTTATTATATTTTCAACTGACCCAAAAATTAAATTGGTCAAACTTGAAAATGTGAGCATGAGGGATAAATTATGGTAGGCCGTGGAATATGCATGGTTTTATGTGCATATGGCACGTGAAAATGGGAATGGGAAATCGTTCGTATCAAATCCCAAAGTTTGAAGTTGGATCATTTAGGAAATTCACATGATGATTTGATTAAGTAGTAGCTATATTGAATAGTACAATCTTACTTAGACTGCGCATTAAATTCAGGGAATAACTTCTTGACGGCACGGCATTGTTTCTCATCGAGTCATCGGGGCATTAATCAATAATCTTACTCGCGAGGTTATGCATCTACTTATTACGAGTATTAAAAAGTTGAAATCCTCGATTTAAGAGCCTTAATAGCTTTTTATTTTGGATATAATACCAAATTTATTTGAGGGAGTATTTCAGTTGGTCGGAATGTCTTAATTTACATGAACACTACTTAAATTTAAAAATTCAATTTAAAGGATTCGAAATCACGACAAACGAAAAATAAAGAAGCATTACAATTTACACGAGAATTTGGGATAAATGACACTTATGGGAGAAGAAAATTAACTTGGAACACCTTTTTATAAATCTTATCAAAATGGCACCAAAGGGGGATGAATTGACAAAAATACCCCCCTTATAAAGTTAATGTTTTATTCAGTTTTTTTTTCGATTTTTTCCTGGTTTTTTTTCAATTTCTTTTTGATTTTTTTTTGTTTTTTTTGTAATTTTTTTTTTTCAAAATCTTTTCAACTTTTTTTTCGGTTTCTTTTTTTCAATTTTTTTTCTTTTCGATTTCTTTTTTCGATTTTTCTTTTTCTTTTCGATTTCCTTTTTCGATTTTTCATTTTATTTTTCTTTTCGATTTCTTTTTTCGATTTTTCGATTGATTTTTTCGATATTTCTTTTTTCGATTTTTTCGATTTCTTTTTTCGATTTTTTCTTTTTCGATTTCTTTTTCTTTTCGATTTCAATTTTTTTCTTTTTCGATTTCTTTTTCTTTTCAATTTCAATTTTTTTTCTTTTTCTTTTCGATTTTTTTTTCTTTTTCTTTTTTCAAAAAAATAAATCGAAAAGAAAAACTGAAAAAATGGAAAAAAAGAAATCGAAATCGAAAAAAGAAATCGAAAAAAGAAATATCGAAAAATCGAAAAAAGAAATCGAAAAATCGAAAAAAGAAATCGAAAAGAAAAAGAAAAAGAAAAAAAAAATTGAAAAAAAGAAACCGTAAAAAAAGTTGAAAAGATTTTGAAAAAAAAAATTACAAAAAAACAAAAAAAAAAATCAAAAAGAAATTGAAAAAAAAACCAGGAAAAAATCGAAAAAAAAACTGAAAAAAATATTAAGTTTATAAGGGGGTATTTTTGTCAATTCATCCCCTTTTGTGCCATTTTGCTAAAAATTGTAAAAAGGTGCTCCAAGTTAATTTTTTATCTCAAAAGTGCTAGTTTACCCAATTTCTCATATATTATATATTACTATTAATTGAAATTAAGTTGTTTTGAAATGATTTTAGTTTGAAAGTGTAAGCTAAGTGGCATCTCCACTTCCTATTTTGTTAGTGATGCGAGGCAATGAAGCATCATGATTACTACACATTATATAAGATATAATTAACAGTTTTAGAAATTAAATTATGGAAAACAACTGCCGACATAGGTGACTACTTGTTTTCTAAGTTGACGATCGATACATTTCAGCCATCGACATTTATCGAGAAATTTGGCAGATTAGCACTATTAAGAAGTCTTTTTTAACTTAGAGCACCCACACTTCTTTTTTGCAAATCACTAGCACCATCCCTTATGAAAATACTATTTTGCCCTTACTTCATAAATCAACATCTTCTTCTTCACCATTCCACCACCACCAAACTTTTTCAACATCTTCTTCTTCACCACTCCACAACCACCAAACTTTTTCTTTACCAACCACCACCACCATCACCACCTTTACAAGCTCACCATCACCAACAATATCAAATTCGAAACCTTTTCTTCCTCCTTCTTCACAAACCTACTATCATCTTCTTCTTCTTCTTCTTCTTCTTCTTCTTCACAAACCCACCAACTATCACATCATTTCCACCACCTCCACCTACCTCACCAACAACATCACCACCAACCACCCCCACCCATAACCACCCTACCCACAACAAATCGCGCCTCCCCCCTCCCCAAACCCGCTGAAGTCACCCCCCCCCCCCAAAACCCGCTGTGAAATCGCCCCCCTCCCCCCAAGCCTTTATGAAATCGGCCCCTCCCCCTAAACCCCATGTGAAGTCGCGTTTATCCCCCAAAATCTTGTGAGGTTCCGAAATTATGATGGGGTGGGGGTGGAGTTTCGAAATTTGTGGGTGTGAGGTTGTTGGTGGTGTTGGGTTTGTGAAAAAGAAGATATCGGAAGAAAGATATAATAATGGTGGTGGTTTCGAAATTGAGATTGTTGGTGGTGATGAGTTTGTGAAGGTGGTGGTTATGGTGGTGAAGAAAAAGAAAAATAAAAGATGATGGGAAGAAGATGGAGTGTTGAGGAGAAAAAAAAGGGTATAGATGTAGTTTGTATTTAATTTAAGGGCAAAATAGTCTTTTTATGAGAGAAGGTGCTAGTGCTTTGCAAAAAAAAGAGGTGTGTGCTCTGAATTAAAAAAGACCTCCAAATAGTGCTAATCTGCTAAATTTCTCGACATTTATCATATGAACTCTATCTTAATACTCATATTGTCAAATATGATATCCATAGCACTTATCATATATGTAAATAGCGTAACAAATTTTATACATGTTCAGAGTTCATGACGCCAAAAATTCATAAAACTTCCTTAGTGATTTTACCTCGTATGTAGTTGTAAATCTCATTAGTCATTCTAGTTATCAACATAATAGAATTCAGCAAAATAAACAAATAAACAACACAATACAAATCAAAATTAACATACTTTATAGCCTTAATCAACTCTCATGCCTTTGATTTAAATGTAAATTAATATGTTAATAGTAAAGTACATTATAAATACTACTAGCATTCAATATTTCTTTTGTTTTGACTCCACCAGCCAATATCAACTTTATGCCAATTTAATTTATCAATGACAAACTCTTAAATGATCACACGCTAAATTTTTTTCCCTGTTAATTCAATATCAACTTTATTCTAATTCGAGTGTGCCACCTGAGAAACACTCGAATGTAACAGGGGAAGCTACAACAACAAAATTGATAAATTCCATTTCTATGCCTATCGAATGCAAGCTTACAATGATCTGGAAAACAAATTGCATTAAGTAATGCAAATGCAAGCAGAAAGAGTTAGCAGAATAGAACGTCGAAATGAGAACAAGAAACCACATTGTAGATCAGAGTGCATAAAACTGCGAGTACAGATGATCCCGAATCTTATAATATTCCTCAGACAATGGCCCCTCGAGAATGATTTGTTGAATAGCAGCAGCACCGCCCTTTTGGCTAGCATCTCCTACTTTGCGCAGCGTCACAAACTCCCCACATCTCAAGGCTCCACCAGCAAATTCCACCTGTACCCCCTTGCTTGCAAGGAACTGCTTAAAATCTGCCATTTTCAAGTCTCCAACCAGGACAGTTTTATGTGGTGGAGCCGGTCCCGAGAGAGGAAGTAAAGATAACGTGCCACTTTCTGTCTTCTCCACTTGAGCATCCAACCATGCTATTTCGTATTCTCCAAGCTTCTTAAACAGCACATTGCTCATCAACTGCTCAGATAGTTGAACTTTATAAGCACACAAATCTGAAGTGACATCTATTGATTCTTCGAGTCGGGGGGCATAAACATCTCGGCAAACATGGTCCATACAATGTTCCTTCAAATGCTCAGTGGCTTCCGCAGATCCATGCACCAATACAAGCTTTAAGGGAGCTACATGAGAAAGAATTGATTTGATTGAGCGGCCATCAGAACGCCCCTCAAAATCCATGTACACGCGGGAACACTTGACTTCAACTGTTAAATCCCAAGATTCAACTTTTGAAGGTGTTGCATCAAGCATTAAAGAGGCAGATCCATCATCAAGTTTTCCATTCAGATCACCATCAACAGATATAGATCCTTGGCCCATGTCTTCATCTTTGACGACATAATCATCTGGATTAATGATCTCACCAAAATCATCCCAATCACACGGTTCCCAGTAGTGGGGAAACATTGGGGCTGCACTTGTAGACGACGGAACAAATCCATCTACTAAAACGTCCTTGAAGGCCATATTAGCCTGGCCAGCAGCACGTAAAGAAAGATGGGAGGTGCCTGAATCGATAACCATTGGATCGTCCATCTTGAGGTCATCACTAGCATTTGCTTTTGATTCCTCTTCTTTGACTAGAGTAGCTTTGAGCACCTCTTCCTTTTTCTTACGATTTTGCTCTTCTTCATAAGCAGCTAACTCCTCCCCAACTAGTGGTATCCTCTTTGACATGGTGACCTTCACATATCGAGGAGGAGGATCGGATTGAAGCATTCTTGCCAATGTGCCAAACTGACCCCTCTCAGTAAAAAGCACTAGATTTTTTGGATCACCAGCCCATTCCACAAATATGTCATGTGAAAAACCAGCTTCTAAACTGGCCATAGACGATAGAACGACCTTTGGGCCCTCTGGAACTTTTTCGAGTTCACTCTTGCTAACTAGCAGTGTGACATGCTTCAAGAGAAAAGCGTTGTTACGGGTATGCTCAAAAGACTTTGCTATAGCATCACTCATGTACTCAAGAAAACTCTTAGCATAGTCGATGGTGCTTGATGCAACATACGTCAAGAAAAAGATGGGATATGATAAGTGATGCTGTGCCCAATACTGTTCCAGTATTAAAATAAGCTCCAACACCCGCCCAGCAGTATCCACAGGCAGTAGTACATTCCCATCTACCTTTAACGTCTTAAGTATGGCATCCAGAAATTCCTGGTCTCGTTGACGTCTAGAGGGTTGATTATTCAAAGCATTAGAGGCATCTGTTATCAAAACAGCAGGTCGGACAAACGACTCTAAAGACGTTCCATTCAAATGCCTTTCTTTACGATGATTGAAGTCTACTGCATATATAACATCTTCACCATCCTTCGTTATTTTCCAAACAGTACCACCTAGCAGATGACCAGCTGCATGTGGAGCTATAACAATGCCTTCTCCTTTTCCAGACATGTGATGATTCTGAGAGTACGTTAAAGTTGTCACCCTTTTGAACGCCTCATCAACATCGTCGAGTGTAAATAAATCAAACTCTGATACTTGCTTCCTGGAGAGGTAGTGGTCGTACATAGATAATAGACCTAATCTGGCAACTGGTCCGGTGGCAAATATAGGAGCATGCAGCCCTAAGTGTTTGACAGCATATGGTAAGGCACCTAAGTGTAGTGTGTCAGGATGTGAAAGTAATACAGCATCTACAGTAGAGGCCACCTTGGCAAGAGGTTCAAGAATTGAAGTGTGAAAGTGGTCATTCCAACCGCAATCAATAAGGAACTTGAAACCATCGACGGAAACCAGGTACGAAAGAGGGTCTTCGTTATACACGCCGCATAGTGGTGTCACCTGGACCGACGTCCCCATCTTTTCTGAATTCAACGATCCTACCTACTAACAGTACCAACCACACAATCAAGAGGGTTCAGAGGGCAAAAATAACACCACCACAGCACCCAGTAGTTTCTTATGCTTACTATCAATTGTTCATGATACTCAGTAAATTTTTTGGGTTTTTTCCAGTAAGCCTCTCAAACTATTATATTTTCAATTCTCCTAATCGAACTTTTATTATTTATTTCAATTTGCTTCTAGGTTCCTACATTTCAAATTGCCCGAAAAATCAACTTTCGCCGTTAAAATAGACACTTGAATTTAGTAGCATCCAATTTACATTTCACCAAGTATTACACAATATATTCAAATATACATGACATTTGGTAGCATTCAATATATATTTCAGCAATTTATTATTTTTTGCAAAATTTAGATCCTTGGCATTGAAGCGGACCTCGTATTGTGAATGACTAGACAAACCTACTGGTTATATCTCAATACACATTTCACCAAAAACTTGACAACATACACAAATGTCCATTAAATTTAGTAGCAAATAGACACATAGGCGGAGCGAGGAACGAGGATTTGTGTAAATTTAATTTACAAATTCAAATTTAAGTGCAATATCAAATTGCAACAATTAATAGTAATTAGCAATTAATTACTAATTACTTAAGAAAGAACATACCTGGGCTGAGTCGAAGATGGAGCTGCCGAAGTTGTAACAGTTGTCTGTTGAGCAGCGGGGCAATGTTAAGGGGGAGCAGGTAGCCGGGGAAGAACTCAAATAGGGTACTCAGTTGTGTTCAGTGAATTAGGGATTTTTAGAGCATTTTCCCCCTAAAATTTTCGCTAAACGCCCATTTTTCTTACTTTTTTATTGGGGATGACTCGTCGCCGGTGAGAACATTTTTCACTAGGTTAATTATTTTTTGGCTTTTTTTCATCTGGGCACCTGAACTTCTGATTTTATAACAAATAGGCACCTGGTGAACTTTTTATAACAAGTAGGCACCTGAGACCAAAATTTGGCACCTGAACTTTTAGTTTTTCTCTTTTTTCAGATTTTAAACATTAAGATGGAGGGCAAAATAGGCAGATCACATCTTAAACTAACTAAAGCAAGGATTTTAACCCAACCTCTACCTAATTCATTTAACTCAACCCCCATTAATATCTATCTATTTCTTCTTCTACTTTATTTCTTCATCAACCTTCATCAAAAGATTGAGATTGGCAATCATCCAAGACCAAATCGATCAAGACCATAATTCCGGGACTATGATTGAGCGGTTGGCGATTGCTTATTTTGAAAAAAATGTTTTCTTTCAATTAGGCTCTTACACTGTTTACTTTTATATAGTATGTATTTGGAGCGGAGTGGGGTAGTGTGGGTGGAATGATCATTGTTTGCTGAACTGGTGTATCTTAAATTGAATCCGTAGTACAGCTTGTTTGGGGATGCAATTGTATTAGCCGCATATGACGTTACCCACCCTCATCCCCATCCAAATTCTTATTTTTCTTTTAATTGGCTGTTTAGGCTTTGGGTCTCTTTCAGTTAACCACTAGCTTCTGTGGATAACTTGTTTCTAGCACTGATTTCGTTGACTTAGGCTCTTACAGTTAACCAATAGTTGTTTCTATTAATTTGAAGTCCATGAGCTGGAATGATGGTTTACTGTTCTTGATTTTGATCTGACTTCTGTTGGCTGGTTGCTTAGATTTTGTTAAAGAAAGTGATAAAAAGCCAATCTTGATATGAATTTTGTTGGATTTTAGCTTCATGGTACTACAGTGACGAGATAAAAATCCAATCTTGATATGAAGTCGATTGGTCCGATTGGCTCCTTGCATAAGTTGTGCAGAAAGAAAGAGAGGAAACTCAATTTAGAGATTGAGATTGAAGTTGAAGACGAAATGGCACCTGAACTTTTTCCTCGAAATTTGGCGTCTAAAATCTTTATCCGGATTGGCACCTGAACTTTTTTGTATATTTTCCCTCCAAGATGTCATATTTTCAATATGACTAACTTGCCCTTGGGTTAAGGATTTTAAAATTGTTTAAAATCTGAAAAGAAAAGAAAACCAAAAGTTCAGGTGCCAAATATTGGTTTCAGGTGCCTACTTGTTATAAAAAGTTCACCAGGTGCCTATTTGTTATAAAATCAGAAGTTCAGGTGCCCAGATGAAAAAAAGCCTTATTTTTTCGACGTTTAATTTTTATATATGTATTTTAGCAGATAAAACTTTACTCATTTTAGCAACTTCTATTAAAGGCTTGGACTACTTGATTAGTTAGGTTAGTCCTCATGTCATTTGGACTTTGGTCCACTTATATGTACATATTTTATGATTTATTAATACAATTCATCGTTTATTACCAAAAAAAACTTTACGCATTTTAGCAACTTCTATTTAAAATATATGTATTGCAGTATGTTGAAAAATATTTAATTATTTTATCTTTAATTTTTATGTTTAATTAAAAATATTATGATGATTTACTTTGGGTCACAAATCCATTTATTTCCAAAAGTAGGTTAATGTTGTGAAACTCCTTCAAATATGTGTATAGATAGGCCAAATTAATGTTTTTGATGCAAATATCATCAATATAGTTTAGGAAATAGACATATGTACAAAGACAAAAGATATCATTCATCGGATCTACTTTTGAGGAATTGGCTTCATCGATCACTCATGTTTGTTAAAAAATATTAGTCGATCACCTTAGTATACTTTCGATCACTCATGTTGGGTATTTGTGTATACTTTTAGTCTCTCACGCATTTTTTTGGTACAACTCGTGATTTTTCAAAAAAATTAACATTTTGGTAAGGGTATTTTTGTCATTTCACCCTGGATTTGAATACTTTCAATGAGCAAATGGCTTCATCGTTCACTCACGTTTGTTAAAAAACACTAGTCGATCATCCTAGTATGACTTTGTATACTTTCGATCACTCATGTTGGGTATTATGAGTACTTTTGGTCACTCACACGTGTTTTTGGTACAATTCTTAATGTTTCGAAATTTTTAATATTTTTGTAAGGGTATTTTAGTCATTTTCCATAATTTTTTAACTTACATCAACTAACTTTCAATAACTTCCATTGCACTCTACATTTCCATGACAAAATTATGAGAAAATGACGATAATATCCCTATCAAAATGTTAAAAATTTCGAAAAATCAAGAGTTGTACCAAAAAAACTTGTGAGTGACCAAAAGTATACATAATACCTAACATGAGTGATCGAAAGTATACAAAGTCATACTAGGGTGATCGGCTAGTGTTTTTTAACAAACGTGAGTGATCGATAAAGCCATTTGCTCTAACATTTTTTTATCATATATATCACAAAAATCCAAAAAAATCGTATATAAAATAAACGATACCGAAAAACCTAGCCGCCCCTCGTCCCCCCTAGTTACGCCCCTGTTTGTACATATGTCTATTTCCTAAACTATGGTGACCAAAAGTTTCGACTAGTATTTTTTAACAAACGTGAGTAATCGATGAAGTCATTTGCTCTTTACTTTTTATGTAACTATCGCTTTTATTTCAAAAGGTTATGTCTAATCAACTTTTTAAAAAATAATTATTTGTAGGTTATGGTTAATTTTTTTATAAAAAATCTTATATCAACTTTTAGAAATTATGTTTTTCATTAGTCAATTACTTTTTAGTTATATTATAAAAAATTGTAATAAAATAACATTATTAAAATATTTAAAGGAAAATTAATATTGTATTATTAAATTTGTAACTATTAAAATAAGGAACAAAAATCATTTGATAATCAAAGTTTGTTACAAAATAGTGAAACCTTACCTTCCTACACCATCACTTGGGTGTGAATGAACGTAAAAGGTTCGATCTAGCTTGCATTATTCGGCTCGTGTCTCGGTGAGCATTGACAAATACCAAACAAAACTGTAAAATTCAAGGTTCGGTAAATTAAACCAAACAGTTCGATTGTGTTCGACTCGCATATTAATTGATTGTTTTTCCTTACTATACTCTAAAGTCCAAACTTAAAAGTTCTAGGCTAACTTAAATCATAAAAATCACTTCCACATCATATTTATCATTTCCTACTATAACTCATAAATTATCTCCCACTCAACCGCCCAAATGTCCAATCGCATCGAACATTTTTGCCAACCAAACCGAACTTGTTCGCACATTTCGCAAATAGTTTGCTCCAGTTCGCATATTGAGGACCAAGCCGAACGTAAGGTTGGGTCCAGTTCGTAAATAGTTCGGTCCGGTTCGCCCCCTGCGGACTGAAACCAAACGTAGTTACATTCGACATAGTTTGGTCTGTTTACAGCCCTAAGTCCATAACCACCACGAACAAACCTCCCATATCCCCAATTTTACGTAAAATCGTAACCTTACCTGTAAACCCCAATTTTTTTTCCATAAACTGAAATCATACCCCACTCAATTGAAATGGGGGGGGGGGTGTGGGTGGCACAGTTGTATGACGGTTTATGAACTTCACTGATGTATTTGGATTAAAAGTAAACATAAGTAACTGATTTGGTAAATAAAAGAAATGTTAGTAATATCTTATGCTATTTACCCAAAAAACAATATAAGAGTTCGCATGACACATATAAAAACTCGAAATGAAGTATGTGAATACTGGATAATACCACATTCAATTCATTTTAATAAAATTTCTCATTTTTTCGAAGCACGACTTTAACCATCAATTACTTTTTATATTTATTATAAAATTACGTAAACATAATATTATGAAAATATTTTTTAAAATGAATTCATTCTATATTTTTAGAATTAGTGGATAAAGAATAACCTATGATCATATTCTTCATACGAAATCTCAAAATGTCAATTAATTTAAATTGAACATATTTGTTAGATGGTGATACAGTGAATTAGAGATAGAGGTGATCGGGTATAGTCGTCGATAGTCTACACATTTTATATCACACAGTGTACTCAATTTGATTTAGAAAATAGTTTTGGCCCCATTTGTAAACCAACCAACTACACCTCCTCCAACTTTACATTACCACCTACCAAGGCTACCATCCATCGCCATTTCTCACTCCACCAACACCCCTTTCATCGCACCCATTTTGATCCATTGAATTATTAACAAGTTAAGGACCTTAAAATAGACTAAACAATTCAATCTTTGAACAATAAAATAACGACTTCAACATGTTACAATATTTGTAAGGTACTCTTGTTTAGACGTAATAAGAGGAGGTCGAATTGAACGTATTCTTTTGTGTTCACAAATACAATTCATAATACTAGTGTACTCATTTTAAAATAGGAAGTCAATATATTTCTTTAATCATCGAAATTAATCTTAAAAATGATTAATTTAATTCGGTGCAAGAAATTTTGATTAGAACTAAAATAATCATAATAATAATAATAATAAATTGATAGAATATCGTCTCTTGAAATAATGTGTTTGATCCAAATCGAAATAGTAATATTAATAATGACGGTGTACACAAAAATAAGTGTGTTAAGTGTGACAATTGAAAAAACAAAATAGTTTAGGGATGAAGTTTACAAGGAGATACGGTGTACAACTGTACATTTTGAAGTTTACAAGGGAATATGGTGCAAATTACCCTATATATTATATAGTTGATTCTAAATTTCAAAAATTGAACATCTTTAATGAAATACTTGATTCCGAAATATTTATTTAAAAACATAAGAATCCATAATTTACAACTTACATCAATTTATATTAAATTGACGTTTTTTTAACTTTTCTTGATCCACCACTACCAACCCCCGAAAGCCATATTCAACATTGCTACACTGCTTTTCTCGCCCCTTGGCGGATTTTCCTATAAGCTATTTGTCCCAATAAATTGTCCCATTTTACATTAAATCAAAAACCTCACAGACACAAAACATTCACCAAAAATGGCTTCTGTAGCTCCATCTCACCTCTCAAAACCCATCTTCCCCACCAAACCCACTTCACAAACCACATTATTCTCCATTAAGACTCAATCTTTGAGGAAATCATCAATGCCCATAACCTCCATTCGATGTTCAGCTGAGGAGGGTAAGGTGGTGAAGTGGGTGAAGGCCAGGCAGATCATTGATAGCAGAGGGAACCCAACGGTGGAGGTGGATTTGGGGACTGGTGGAGGGGGGGTGTTTAGGTCTGCGGTGCCGAGTGGGGCGTCTACGGGGATATATGAGGCCTTGGAGATGAGAGATGGGGACAAGAGTGTGTACGGAGGGAAGGGGGTGTTAAAAGCTGTTGAGAATATTAATAAAGTTTTGGGACCTAAGCTTGTTGGTGTCGATGTCAGGTAATAACTATTGTCTTGTGAAGAAACTAAAATGTTTCGGTTTAGTGGAGTCGACTATATAAATACATATCTTCATTCATCCATATGTTAGGTCGTGTTTGATAGATTCATGAAGTCTAAGATGATTTGATATAATATTTGGCAAACTTTTTTTGGGTGTATGGTCTATCGTTGCCTCTATGTGCATTTGTCACTATCATATATTCACTCAATCTTAAGGACGTAGACATGAAGTTATGATCTTGATTGTTGACTTTTTAAAATTTTCGAACTTGACTGAAGTTGTATATGTATGATGATTTTTAAAAAAGTATATCAAACGATATCATTCAACATATAAAGGTCATTTTTTACTTAATATTCTTGATATATGATATTGGATATCTCTCAACTTTGTCAAGATTGCATTTTTCCATTTGGAATATCAGTTTGATATATTGGTATATAAATGCATTCTGCTAAAGTTGTGGTATTTCACATGTATATTTGAGAAGTATTGTTTGTGATTTTCCGTGTGCATTGCACTTGTATGTTATGCCCACTTGTGCCTTTCTCTTAAACATTTTGTGAATGAAGGAACCAAGCGGATGTTGATGCTATTATGTTGGATATCGATGGGACTCCAAACAAATCACAGTTGGGTGCCAATGCTATTCTTGGAGTATCTCTTAGTGTATGTAGAGCTGGTGCCGCAGCAAAAGGTGTACCCCTGTACAAGCACATTCAAGAACTATCTGGTACAAAAGAACTTGTAATGCCAGTTCCAGCATTCAATGTTATAAATGGAGGCAGCCATGCTGGTAACAACTTGGCCATGCAAGAATTCATGATTTTACCTGTAGGAGCAACCTCATTTGCTGAGGCACTTCGAATGGGAAGTGAAGGTGAAAAAGCTCTCTCCCTTGTCATGTTTATATTGCATGTTGATTAGCATTTTTTTGTGTGCAATGAGTAGGGTGGATTATTGGCTTAGTTGATGTAGGGAGTGATAGCAATAAATATCCCTTATCTTGATCCAGGTTACATCAGTTGTTTTAACTAAGTAACGATTAACAACTACGAAGAAGTTATCACAATTTATTATCTTGCAGGAAGTTCTTTCTGATTGTTGTATCCCTGTGTTTTCTTATTTACCATTCATCTGTAACATGTATTTTTTTAATGAATTACATAGTTGACCATAGAAAAGGAAACTAATTCATGCCTTTTTCCTTTTAGTATATCATGTTTTAAAGGGAATTATCAAAGCTAAATATGGACAAGATGCCTGCAATGTTGGCGATGAAGGGGGATTCGCACCGAATGTTCAGGATAATAGGGAAGGCCTGGTATTGCTCATAGATGCAATTGAGAAGGCTGGTTACACAGGAAAGGTGATGCAGTGATGCTCGAGTAATTTTTGTCCTTCTCGAGTTCCATGCTCTATAATGCTCATGGACTATTTAAATTTACAGATAAAAATAGGAATGGATGTAGCTGCTTCTGAGTTCTTAATGAAGGACGGGAGCTATGATCTAAACTTTAAGAATAAGCCAAATGATGGTGCTCATGTACTCTCAGCTCAGAAACTTGGTGATCTTTACAAAGAATTTGTCAGAGATTTCCCTATAGTATCTATTGAAGATCCTTTTGACCAAGATGATTGGGGGTCATGGTCATCTCTTACATCC
The DNA here is from genome assembly GCA_003412495.2 of Echium plantagineum. Taxonomy (NCBI): domain Eukaryota; kingdom Viridiplantae; phylum Streptophyta; class Magnoliopsida; order Boraginales; family Boraginaceae; genus Echium; species Echium plantagineum. The sequence continues at coordinate 55,298 of QFAX02000471.1, forward strand.
TCAGTTAATATCCAACTCGTGGGTGATGACTTGCTGGTCACAAATCCCAAGAAAATAGCTGAAGCAATTGGTAAAAAGGCCTGCAATGCTCTTTTGTTGAAGGTAAATGCTTTTGAGTTTTGACTGTACATGCAAACCGTTGTGCTGCTTGATACACTGTATTTTATATGTTCGCTTCCAGTGACTGATCTAGGATGTGAAACTTGCATCTGTTGCGAACTTCTAGCAGATCTGTTATATATTTGAAATTACCCAATAAACATTCCAGTAACATTTAATTAGTGTGATTAATCCTAATCTGGTAAACACACAATTGCCCTGATCTCTTAAGAACTTCCTTAGTATGAGGGAAAGAAGGAACAGGAAAGGAGAAACCTCATCAAATGACATTGCAGATGTTTGGTTGCCTTTACTTAATAGTCCGGGTTTAGGTGTAATATATAGCTGAGATTATAACGGGTCCTATTATAAGCAAGCCAGGGTAAGTCATGGTGTTGGATAAAAGGCAAAACTGTAGTAATTTCTATCTATAATTTCAGGTTAACCAGATTGGTTCAGTAACTGAATCAATTCAGGCAGCACTCGACTCAAAAGCTGCTGGATGGGGTGTCATGGTCAGTCATCGGAGCGGAGAAACAGAAGATAACTTCATAGCTGATCTTTCAGTTGGACTGGCCAGTGGGCAGGTAAATTTATTTCATCTAATTAACCTTTTTCATTGAATTCGAATCTCCATGAAGAATCTGCTGAAGTGTGCACATTTCCTTTCATATAGATCAAGACAGGAGCTCCCTGCAGAAGTGAGCGTCTTGCCAAGTATAATCAGGTGAGAATGAATGTTCCATTCCATCCCTGGTTCCTTGTCTAATATCCATGAAATCATACTGTCATCACTTTCTGTAAATTTATAGTCATCACTTTCTGTAAATTATTTTCCATCCTTGCCTTGCAGCTTCTCCGCATTGAAGAGGAACTTGGTAATGTTCGCTATGCTGGTGAGGCATTCAGATTGCCCTGAAGAAGTCATCTTGACGACCACCCTCTACTTGAAAAACTGTGAGATTTTGTTTGTGCGAGCTTTACTTTTTGTAGCGGATAGGTGAGGATACAGATGTCTTTCTGCGAGGGGGCCTGCTAGTGACAATCCAAGCTGACTTCAAAGTTGATGTAGAGTGGAGTTGCAATGCACTCAATCTCTACCAGATCAATTTTGGCAAGAAATAAAGTCATGTGAAATTCTATTGTCATTGCAAGGGTATTGAACCCATGAAGATATTTATCATTTCCTAATTCATCTTTTTAGTGACAAGACCTTTGTGATAGAAGGGATACAAAAAATGAAAGGAAGCTTTAAGCTTCCCTTTTTATATTTGCTAAAACTTGGTGGTTATCCCACAAAAACAGCATAATTTTGCTTTAATTAGCACTGCATCATGTTCTCATGAACCCAAAAAACACTGTCAAATTTTTAGAAGTTGCACCCACATTTCTATAACGAAGTTTTAAAGCAGATGGACAGCATTCATCTTCTTGGTGTAATATTACTACCAACTCCTATGTCAGATTCATTCGAATTTTGCAGGAAATGGAACCTCCACATTTGATAGTATCTTACGTTCAGTATAAGAACCTACAATATCGTGGTGGACGTGTACACTTACTCTATCGTGTGTTTGTTCCCAGGTCATCGAAATAGACTATTGTATCAAGTACTTCATTATCCTCTGAAGTATTACTACTAAAAAAGTCATCACTCTTTCATAGACTAAAGGAATATTTTTGAACGTTTAAGTTTCTTAAGAGGCAAACAAAGCAATTTCTTTCCAACCTAGCCATGAGATTATACTCCTTCGGAACATTTCAATTTATTATATAAGAAAATGAAACCTCCTTCGAAACATTTCAATTATGGTGCTTTTCACCCAACTCATCCATACCAAAACTGAATGACATACAGGAACAAGACTGTATAGTCAAAAGAGGAGAAACGGCTGGAAGCCTGGAACACAGAACTGATCCTCTTTCTATTAGTGTTACTAACTCGGTTTACAAACTATACGGGAAATTACTCTACTGTCTGGCAACCTCTTAAGAAAATAATGTACACTAAAAAACCCCTCAAAGATGCATGTATATCATGGAAACTTAGAGCCAGAGCTACTGTATTTATATGATCTCATGCACTGCTGGTATTACCGCTCAATGTTCCTTGAATTAGGACAACCAGCAGGTATAGATTATCCAGTGACCATAAATTTGAAGCCGATTCATGATTTTCCTCCTTCAATCTGAATGTCAGGACCGGCATACATGCCAGAACGCATATGGAGATCTTCTGGTGTGTCTACTTCAGCCAGCCATGCGTACTCCTCACTTCCATTACTATCAATTTCATCTTCATTTCCTGAAAAAGATTCAGTGCAACTTGGTCATGGAAAAGTTGTCAGATAATATTTCCTGAATCAAAATACTACTATGGCAAAATCTTTGCATAAATAAGACTATAGGTAAGACAGAGGGTTAAGAAATTAAGGGAAGAACTAAGACTTGGAATTGAAGGACATGGTAGCAGTAGAAAAACTCTCACCAAAGCTGGAATAAGGGTAGTCATGGTAGTACGTGCATTTTCTGCCAGCAGATTCGTCGTAAGGAGGCGCAAGTATATCGAGCATCGCACAAGGAGTTAAAGCTGTGAAACAGTGCAAATTTCCTCCAGTTTTTGGATACAGAGTAGATGGACCACAAGGTGCTGAGAGAATTTTATCAACTGCCAGCTTTGCCAATCTCACTAACATAATGAGAATATGTGATACGAGCAAACATAAGTTCCATAGATCATTACTATATTTTGCATGTAGAAAGAATACTGAACATAAGCTACGTAGCAAACAAATCCTACATTCCAAGTCTCCAACATACATTCTCTGAAAAGAAAGAAAAGAAAAATCGTATTCCAATCTAAGAGCCGGAAAAAACGAACGACACAATTGTTATGTCACAAATCCGGAAGCAACTTCCTGTGTACATGCAAGGTTATAATCTTAAGAGGTGAACTCGGAATATATGAGATACTTGTTCACTATTGGTTCCTTTCCTTCCAGCTAAATACTCCCATGATTGTAGTAAACTCTTCTCTATTGTTCGGGGTGCTAGCCTACTCTTTTGACCATGCTTTAGGATGCTCATTTATATGCTATTGGCTATAAGATCAACCTTGTCTTACTTGGATCGGTGAACATGACTCTCGTCTTATATATGCTATTGGCTATAAGATCAACCTTGTCCTACTTGGATCAGTGAACATGACTCTCGTCTTATATATGCTATTGGCTATAAGATCAACCTTATCTTCTATATATACTCCGAAGTAGAAGATAACACTAAAACATATCAGACTCTTGAGACATCTGAAAGAATCGAGCATCAGACCTATTGGTTGACCTGGTTGATTAGGTTTTCGAATGCGCGGAGGCTCAACCCAGTCATAAGCTTTGACATGCAAAGAGCCATAGAGAACTTTACTTAAGACTGTCATCCCAGGATGATCATGAAGTGGAATGGCTGAGGATGTAGGGAAGCGAAAGATGCACATCTGCATAAAAACATATTCTAGATCACTTGCCAGATCCTCGATCGATGCTAAAGATATACGTGGGAACCAAGAAAAATGGTGTAGAAGTTGTCTTACTGTAAAAGCATCACCCTCATGAACATCAATATAGGTTATTGGTTGTGCCCATCGATTTGCTCTACTCAATAAATTGAGTCCCAAAAGTCCATGCCCTCTATCATCTTCTTCGTTTTCTTCTTTTAATCCAACATCAGCGGGACTAATTGTATCTGACAAAAGAGAAACCAACCATAGGTTATTGCTTTACTCATTATGAATACTGCAATTATAGTAACAAGAAACAAGTTATGAAACTCAAATTCGGTATTAGTGAATGAAAGACAAAAAATGAACTCCATCACTTCAAGAATTTCATCGTAGTAACAATTAGACTGATTGAATAAGCAATCAAAACCAGTGCAACACATATCTATATTGATAGTGGCATAGATAAAGGTTCATAAATGCAATCCAGACAGGACTTGAGAGATCATACATCCACTCTATCTAAAACATGAATACTACAATCCAACACCTTATTTGCGCACCTACTACTCAATATACACATCAATTTTGCTTCCCTGGTACATTTCGAGAAGCACCATTATCATAATCTCCCAAGTCGATCATTTTAATTAACATCCACAGAAATTTCTCAGAAATGATAATAGAATGATACACCCAACCTGTGCCATAGTGTGGCACATTTGTAACACTGCCAGTCCGGAAACGAGGAAGAGTTGTGTTAGGCCTTGACAACCATCAGAAAACGTTGTTGACACACTACTATAAATTCGACACACTGATTGGAGACATGGCTAATTCGAGATATCGTATTCATATAGGCGACACCAAAAGTGGGATAAGACCTCGTTTGGTTACCCCCACTCATAATCATTTCTCCATTAAAAAAAACAATCTGTTTCAACAACAAATATATATAACAGTAATAAAAACTGTCTAATTGTTCACTAACCTCATTATCAAAATACCCAGAAAGGAAAAGCACTAAATTCAAAATCAAATAGAATAATTGATCAAATCAGAAAAACAAAATGGGTAGCTAGTAAAGAGCAAATTATAATTCAATCCTCCAAAAAATACAATCTTTTAAAGAAACAGCATATACACCGATAATAAAAAGCTGTCTAATTATGCAATTAGCTCATTATCACAATGCCCAAAATAACAACTAATTAAAGTATACTGTAAATAATAAAGTGGGTACCTAATAAAGAGTAAATCTTTTGGATGGGTATGGAAGAGGGAGGGGAAGGAGCAGAGGGAGTGAAAGTCTTGTTGCAAAGATCATAGAGAGCTTGAATTGATGAAGAAGGAGAAGTCTTCTTGGTCATGGTCACAAGGTTCCTCAAATGGAACATTGATGAAGCAGGTTGGTGATGAGTGGTGAGTAATGACTAATGCCTCATGACTGGTCCCACAACTTAAATTGCTGTTTTGGATTGGGTGAGGATGTCGATGTGGATGGGTTCGGGTTCTCAACGGTTAACATCGTATAACCCAATTGAGATATCCTGGGATAAGCTAAACTCCTTTTAATATGGTTTTGAACAAGAACTAAAATTGTTTCTAATAATATTGTTATTATTCCTATTAATGATATAAAATTCATTATATAAAATATAACTATGAAAAGAGGAAGAAGACGAGCTATAAAAAAAATTCCCGCGACTACTATAGATAAGAGCCGAAATAAAGGTAGGTCACTCCATGACATCAGATAACTATACATGAAGTGACTTGTGAGTATGCATATTTTGAAAAATGATTTCAAACTAAATGTGAATTTGAGTCTTATTTATAATTTTTTCATATCCTAACATTAATTTTAGTCAGAATAAGAATTAGTAAAACGATTTTTAAATAAGAAAAATATATGTATTATTAAGGGATGGAGTGAACAATATTTTTGAATATCAAATAGGATAAGTGGATAACTGTCTATAGCTTAAGGCCATTCCTGGATCTGGCCCGTTCGGTAAGTATATTCATAACTCACAAGTCACAAGTCATAACTCATAACTTATAAGTCATAAGACATTAGTTGATTTGTTCTTAAATCTCAACAACCCAATCCAAACTACCCAAAAATTAAAAGCCCATTAAGCCCAAGTACATAATCATCTTTAACTAAACCCTAATCCTCAATTCTCATAAACCCTACTACTCTTCTTCTTCACACTCCTAGAGAGAGAAACAGCTTTAGACATAGAAAAATGGGAAGCGATAGTGAAATTGAGAAAAGCGCCCAAAAGGAGAAGAAGAAGCTTCAAGCTTTAGCTCCAATTGCCAAACCTTTAGCTGGAAAAAAACTCTCCAAACGCACCCTAAAGCTCGTTCGCCGTGGTATTTAATTGCTTTTCTATGTATTTTTTTTTTTTAATTTCTGTATGCGTAAATTTACTTCTTAATTGTCTCCCTCAACTTTAAAGTTGAGATGCAAGAGTCAACACATCAAAATTAGAAAGCTGACGATATTTTAGGAATGCAAGGAGTTTGTCTGCAGTGTTATGTACAAAACTATTCTCTTTTTTATAGCTATGCATCTATATGTGGGGTAGTTTTGTCCTAAAAAGCTTCAATTATATTTAGTAGTTGTTTTGTATTTTGATTGAGATTTTAATTGATGTTGGTTTAATGTAATGAAGCTGCGGAACAGAAGTGTTTAAAGAGGGGAGTGAAAGAGGTTGTCAAAAGTATTCGACGCGGTAATAAGGGGTGAGTTAGTTTATCCCGTTCATACTTCCGTTGTTATTTACAAACTCGAATATTTTGTATATGTTGTTTGCTATCTGGTGAAAAATAGTTTGACAGATAGGATTAGCAAGATACTTAACTGATATTGCAATGGCTTTTACTTAAATCGAAGTTGTCTGTGTCGATTAAGCAATGTTGATTGGCCGTTGAAACTTAAGCTCGAGCACAATTTGTAAGCGTCTGAATGTCTCTTTTGATGATTACAGGCTATGTGTTATAGCTGGGAACATATCACCCATAGATGTCATCACTCATCTTCCAATCTTATGTGAAGAAGCTGAGATACCCTACATCTATGTTAACTCAAAAGAAGTAAGTTCTGCTTCTGTCGCTTAGATAGAGTACTTGTGTTTGATCCATGCTCTTTTTTATTTAAATACCTTACCCCTTGATGTATTATCATTTGCTTAATTGAATACCCGAAGGTGTGCTATAAGCTGATTAAGCGTTGTGCATCTATTTTTATCCCTCGGAAACTGTAAAAAGCTTGTCCTGTTTTCACTGCCTAAAAAAGTTAAGAGATAACTAGTGAAACTTGATGTTGTTTCATAAATGCATGCACAAGTTTGTTAAACGAGACCAGTTATGGAAATGAACAAAGCAAGATTGGACAATCTTCATGGGATGGAGGGAGTATAAGAAATAAGATCACCCTATGAGTATTATTTACCTCCATCATCATCTTGGCTTTGCTACTACTTCCTGCAACCTTCCCGATTTATGTAAATTAGTAGAAGTTCAACCTGATGGTCGACATACATCTAAATATCTTGTATGTTGTATCAGGATCTTGCAAATGCCGGAGCCACTAAGAGACCAACATGCTGTGTTCTTGTGCTCACGAAGCCCGCGAAGGGTGAAATTGCCAAAGAAGAACAGGAAAAGCTGAAGGGGGATTTTGATCAGGTTTCGGCTGAAGTTTCTGAACTAGCTAACACCCTGTTCTGATGGAACACCGAACTTACATCATTATATAAGTTTTGTATTTACTGGACTGGTGAATTATCTTGATAGTTGTTCGTTTTAATTTATCATTTCCCAATTGCATCCTTTCGGGTTCATTGCTGTGTAACGTCCTATTCATGTATGTTCGTAATCTAGGAAACTCTACTTTTCATTCTCTTTCATTGTGTATCCTTTTAATCCTTGAATTGGGATTTTTATTTGTTCTTCTTTGATGGTTGAAAATGATTATATAATTAGGTTCTCGTTTAAACCATCAATAGCACACAACCAAGCTCTAGAACAAGTAACCAACAATTCCAAAGTCTGAATAAAGATGTTCTAGATTTTTATGTGATACATATATATAAGAGAAGACTTTGAACACATTAATGTTTTTTTTTAAAACCCCTACCACTCCCTTATAATGAGAATCGAACCCAAGATCTTAAGTCACTGGAAGACTTTTTAACCACTTGGTCATTCGATGTTCTCTTGAATTCATCAATGTCGATGACTATTATGTACATGTCGATGTGACTATATCTTGTTGGTAACAACCGACCAAGTTATTAACAAAGACAAACCACAACCTCTCCCTAAACACAAGCCTTATTTCAGTAGACACAAGAACATGGGTAGCAACTCCCCCCCAGCCTCACCACCTAACTCACCACGCAATCCCCTAGACAGAAGAGGCTGGGTGATTGAAATGGACCCAGAACAAGCACAAACGGCAAGAAACAGACTCCGACACACTCTGATTGGAACTATTCGAGACTCGGCTATCTTCACAGTCGATAGAGTCCAAACTTATGTTGATAACTATTGGCTCCTCAATGGTGAGGTCACAGTGGAATTCCGAGGACACTTGATCCTTTTTCACTTCTCTAATGAAGATGATGTTGATGAAGTAGTGGTAAGGTCTCCTCTTAACATCAATGGAGCCCTCCTTCTTCTACAACATTGGACCCCAAATCTTATTTTCCCTCGAGTGGTGTTCTCCCATGTTTCGCTTTGGATCCAAATCCACGACATTCCTGCGGAATATTACTCGGATCACAACGTCAACCGACTGGCTAGGATTGCAGGAGAGGTCCTAAATGTCGAAAGATATGCTCCAAATGCTAGAGCTTTTCACTATGTTAGAGCTCGGATCAGAATTCCACTGAGTGCACCTCTAGTTCCTGGAGTTTTCATTCGAACAGTCGAAGGAACTGTCATATGGGTATCATTCCGATACGAGCAGATTTTTCGAGTATGTTTCCACTGTGGGAGAATAGGACACACGCTCGATAGGTGTCTCCATGAACCGCAACAAGCAATCCAAGCATTCCATGACATAATGCAATTCCACAATCAAGATGGCCATAGAAATGCACTTGTAGACCGAAATGCTCCACTCTTTGATATGCGCTTTTTTGGTGTGCCTAATAACGATCTTTACAGAAACACAGCCATCCATATTCGACGCCAAAATGTTGAGGAAGAAGACGAGGAAGAAGCAAGTGTTGAAGAAGTGGAATCTGATCCGGAGCTTTATCCTGACATTCAAGCCCCTCCACCATCACCCCAAAGCCAAACAGCCACCTCCCCCGAGCCACAAATAGCCCCCCCTCCATCACCACAAAGCCAAGAACCCTCCCCACCTGAGCCCCAACTACAAGCCAACACAACCCAACCCCCACAACTCTCGGCCCCCCTCTCTACTCCAGCAGTCCACAATAATCCAGGTAGCCCAAGCCATTCTCGACTAGGTGGGTTCCCTGGAATCAATCCTACAGCCCTCTCGACAATTGACTTGAATGCTACACCTCTCACCGCACCTCAACCCAACACTTCCCAGGCACTCATATTAAACTCCAACCCCATAAACACAAATTACAGTACACCAAACTCACCAAACTCCATATCCCCCAACAACCAATCCATCACACCCATTATAAACGAACATTCTCACGACCCCCAGACTACCCCTGAACCCCTTGCTGCAATGTCTCCTGATGACTTCATAATCCTTCCTCGCAATCCTAACCCATGGACCGATGAAGAACTACAGCTTTTCTTTGAGGAGCAAACTGAGATAGCAGCCCATATCTCCTTCACGGAACAACAAAATGCTCTTTTTGGGAGGCGGAATAATTCCCCGGATACTACAAATGCAAGACAAGTCAGATTCTATGAAGATTGGGTTAAGTTCAAATCAATGCTTAAAGGATTTAAAGATGATTCCAGTGAATCTTGGGATTCAAATCTGGAAAAAATCCTCAACAGGATTGGATTTTCCAGTGATAGCGATGTTTCATCGATTAATGGGTTGGACTTGTTTGATACACCTATCTCTAACACTTCAGTGAGCTCCATCTCACCTAAATCCGGGCACACATCCTGGAAATCAGCACTCACGGATTTCTGCCCCCAATTTTTGGTCGGATTCGTTTTGTGCAAAACAGATGCCATTCTTTGTCTCTATGGAATTGCAGCAAATGATGTGAAAGAATGGAATCGAGAAGTCGAGGATAAAATCAAGATCTTTACTGATCTTCTCAATACCCAGGATGAAAAAGACTCCTCTTTTTTCCTTATCTTTGGACCATGGATCCAATTGAATGATATCCCTAAAAAGATAGTTTCAATCCTCAATAACCATTGGATCTCAGGTGCCTTCGCTCTCAAACCTCAATGGTTTAACACTCTGGATCCAATTACGGAAAACGTCCTGGCAAAATTTCATTCCTTCTTCTCCACTCTTTGCAAAATAAATTGGACATTGGATGCTAATCTTATGAAGAGTGTGGGTTTTCAACTGTTATCCGAGCTCATCAGATTCGAATCAAGATTTATAACTGGGCAAATTGATCATTGGCTTGAAGAATTAAGTATGGTGGATAGGCAAAAAGAGGCGATTGGTTCAAAAAGAAGAAGGCCTTATGAGGATTCTAGAGATGTACTGGATGCTGATCTTGGAATTTCTAGTAAAAAGAAAAGGCGAATTCCCAGAGGTGATGAACCTGGACCATCAAATTGGGCAGAAAGAGAGGAGGATATTTCAAGGGTGCTTGATTTTGAAGACTGCTTGGAAGAGATGGATGCAATGGAGGAAGAAGAGTTAGATCTTGTACCAGTGGAAGAAGATAACTCCTTTTTGGAGCAAGGTACGTCGGATCCTTCAAATTTTAACGACCCTAAAATAATAGCATCGTATGTTAATACTGGTTGGTCTCATTTTATTTCGAAATTATTTAACTCGGATAAATGGATTTGGGTGGTTGTTCCAAAACAACCCCAAATGCCATTATGAAAATATTTTGCTGGAACTGTAGAGGTCTGGGCCAGAAATCTACAGTTCGTCTTCTTATTTCCTTAGTTAAGCGTTTTAAACCGGACTTATGCTTTCTAAGTGAAACCCACTGTTCTGTCGCTAAAGCTAACAACATTTTATCTAGTCTAGGCTTCCCTATTAACTACGGTTCGGATGCTTCTGGGCGTAGTGGGGGTCTATGGATAGGATGCTCGTCTAATATTTCCTTAAATCCAATTTGCCTTGATAAAAACCTACTACTTTTTTCTTTAAATACCGAAGCCTCTTGCCAATGGTTGCTGGGTTGCATTTATGGCAATCCTCAACTCAACCTCCGCCAAGAAACTTGGACAAAAATTTATAATTTTATTCTTCCTCATGTCTCACTCCCTCTTCTTCTCTGTGGGGACTTTAATCAGATTCTTACCAGCTCTGAAAAATATCCCCTTCCCTCTAAACAGATCAGGGGTTCCTTTGATTTCCTTAACTTCACTCAACTCCTTACGATTGAGGACATTAAAACTTTGGGATGCCATTTTACTTGGGCTGGTAATCGTAATGGACATACGATTTATGAAAAACTTGATAGAGCCATGTGTAACTTTGATTGGGAGATCCTTTTTCCTAATGCAACTTGCCGTTTCCTACCTATCCAACGATCTGACCATAGCCCCTTTTTCATCAATACTAAAAATTTCTTCTCCTCTTCTAAAAGACCGTTCAAGCTCGAATCCTTCCTATTCTCTCACCCGGAATTTCCGGATCTAATTAAAGATTCTTGGAATTCGACCTCTCCCAACGCCAACTATTCCCCGGCTTTCCTTCTCTCTTCTAAACTTAAAATTACCAAGAATAATATCAAATCCTGGAATAAGAATAGAATAGGAAATATTTTTCAGCAAATCCAAGATATTCAAGACCAACTCTCTTTCCTTCAACAGAATCCATCACATCCCTCCTCTTCTTATAACAATACTAATCTCAGAAAACAACTGGATAGCCTTCTCGATCTAGAACAGCATTACTGGCATCAAAGAGCAAAAATAAAGTACTCTCTTGATAGTGACTCTAACACAAAATTCTTTCATGCCAGTGTCAAGTCAAGGCGAAAATCCAATAATATCCTAGAACTTCTAGATAACAATGACACCCCTATAAATACGGAGAAGGGTATCCACGACCATTGCTTAGCCTTCTTCACAAAACTCTATAACCCGGAGATACCATCAGACAATAACTCTCCCGCTTTTAAAACAATTGAAAACATAACCGCTCGACTCAACCAGGATCAATATGACATCCTGGATCAACCCTTCACTTTTGATGAAGTTAAAACCGCCCTCTTCCAAATGCCTCATCATAAATCTCCGGGTCCTGATGGATTCCCTGTAGAATTCTTTCAGCAGAATTGGGAAACTATCAAATATGATCTATCAAACTCTATTCTGGATTTTCTTAATAACGGTCATATCCTCAAGGAAATCAACAACTCCTTTATAACCCTTATCCCAAAGAAACCTAACCCTCTTTACCTAAAAGATTTTAGGCCTATCAGCCTCTGTAACGTAACATACAAAATAGCTTCTAAAATTCTTGCCAATAGGCTTAAACCCCTGCTTAACTCCCTGTTATCTCCCTTCCAAAATGGCTTCATTACAGGGAGAAGCGCGCAGGATAATATTCTTATAGCCCAAGAGCTGACCCATTCCATTTTTCACTCGAAATGTAAGAAATATGGCATGGCAGGAATTAAAATTGACATGAATAAGGCCTTTGACCGAGTGAATTGGAAATTCCTCTTGGCCGTCCTAAAAAAACTAAAATTTCCCCCCCATTGGATACACTTGATTAATCAATGTATCTCAACGGTCCAGTTCTCTATTCTAATAAATGGGAATCCCTCTAAGCAATTCACTACCTCTTGTGGTCTTAGGCAAGGAGACCCTCTCTCACCCCTCCTCTTTGCGATCTGTACCGAGGCACTCTCTGCCACCCTCCAAAAGCTTCAGTCAGTTAATTCGCTTAAAGGCATTTCAATAGCGAAAAGAAGTCCGGAAATTAGTCATCTTCTTTTCGCTGATGATAGCTACTTCTTTTTACACCTCAATGACTCGAGCATTATTTCCTTTTCTCAAGCTATCTCAGAATTTTGCTCTGATTCGGGGCAAATTATCAATTTTGATAAGTCTTCTATCACCTTCAGCCCACTCACTCCATCTACTATTAAACAAAAAGTTATTCATGTCCTAAATATTGAAGAATCCATGAATTTTGGAGAATATCTTGGTGTCACTATAGACCCCCATAAAACACTCAGAAACCAGTACTTCGAGGGAATAATTGACAGAATCAAAAATCGCATTCATGGCTGGCAAGCTAAGTTTCTCAACTTTGCAGGCAGAACCACTCTTATCAAATCCGTTCTCACTTCAATCCTGGTCTATCCTATGGGAATTTTCAAGTTTCCCCTCTCAATTCTAAACACTATTGATAAGATGCTCGCTAACTTCCTTTGGGATAGCAACCAAGGGACTGGCCTGCATTGGATCAACTGGGAATTCCTTTGCCTAGACAAGATCGAGGGAGGTTTGGGCTTCAAACACCTTAACCACTTCAATCTGGCTCTACTCGCCAGAAATGGCTGGAGACTTATCAATCATAATTCATCCAATCTTAGCAGATTGTTCAAAGCCAAATATTATCCCAACACCACCCCAGACTCCATTGCCTCAGTTAAAATCCCACAGTCTAATCCTTCATGGGCATGGAGAAGTCTCCATGCCGGACTTAAACAAATCAATAAAAGCAAGATTTGGAAAATGGAGAACGGCAAGTCCATTGACATATGGCAGGACATTTGGCTTGTTAGTATGTCAACAACTACATGTCTCCTTAAATACAAACCAAAGACTGGGACATTGCACCTTAATAAAGTCAGTGATTTACTCAGTCAGGAAGGTCACTGGGACGTTCGCACCCTATCTTCAATTTTTCCCAAAAACATAGTATCTAAAATCCTAGAAATCAAAACATCTACTCTAGAGGATTCATGGTCCTGGAATCCTCATTTCCACAAAACTTCCAACATTTATCGGCTCATTAACCACTCCTCTAATAATCAAATCCATAAGCCAACCAACTCCCTCAAATATAACTCAAAACATTGGACTACCCTGTGGTCCTTGAACCTACCCCACAAAATCAAAATCTTTCTCTGGAAAATACTTCTTAATAGACTTCCTACAACTGATCTAATCTCTAAAAAGACATCCAAAAATATCTCTCTCAGTTGTGTTTTCTGTGCCAACCCCGTTGAAAACTCCACACATCTCTTCCTTCATTGTCCTCATGCGGACTATCACTGGTTAAATACCAATATTATAGATCATACGGCCTTTCAGGATGTCACTGATCTTATCATATTCATTCTCTACAACTCTCAGAATCTAGATATTCTACTGAAAACAAGTAGCACTCTATGGGTCATATGGCTTACCAGGAACAATCTAATTTTTAACAAAATTACCCCGACTAAGGAAAGGTTCATAGCTCAAACAAATGACTTCTACAACACATGGAAAATGGGCCAAAAAACCAAACAAAACCCACTCTTAGCACCCCACAGAAATAATTCAGATTTGGGATGCAGAAGTTACTTCAACTCTTGTCTGTTGATTAACTCCTCATCCTCCTCCACAAATTGCAATAACAGAGATGCAAAAGTCTGTATTGGTATTTCTAATGACGATTCTCCTATTTGGAAAATCTGTATGTATCACCAAGGATCTAGGAAAATCATCAATGGAGGAACAGTTACCAGGATAGAAGAAAACCTATCCAAAACAACTGACTTTCAGAATTCTCTTGAAGCAATAATTACAGCCCTTCTATTACTAAAAGGAAGTCACAATCATGCAATTTTCTTTATCACTGATGGATTCTTTTCGCAGGTTTGGAATAAAGTTTTCATCAAACTAAGGAAAGACAAGGATTGGAATTGGCTTCAGAAGAATTTTTTGGACAAGTTTTGCAACATCTTTTGGCTACCGACTAATACTGGATGTTTTATGAACTTATTAGATGTTTCTATTTCGAATTTTAATGACGGATGTAATTTATTTAGTCGCGCTCAGGACAAAAGGGGTTCCCCCAAATTTCTGATGTAAGAACAACTCATTATCATTAATCTAATTGCATCACTTATCAAAAAAAAAAACAAAGACAAACCCGACCAAACGATAACCGGGTTAACAGATAAACCGTTCACACCTATTCTTCCAATTTGCTATAAACATCCAATTATTGGTATAAAAGAAATTATGGTCATGTGTAGATTTTTATCTTTGTATTTCTGGGAATAAACTTATTTTATACTCTACACAAACGTATTTTTGTGCTTTGCATAAATCTAATATTATATTTTTGTATTATGTACACATTGTTGATATATATCTTTGAAACTTTGGTTATATTTTAGTAATCAAATCCGAAGTCAATATCAAACAAATTAAATCTACTGACATATTTTGAAAAATAGATTTGACTATCCACACCTAAAATTAAAAGAATGAATAAATTTGATGGCATATTTTTTACCATTACAAAAATGTAATGTTATATTGTTCTGCTTTACATAAATGTGTTGTTATTTCTAGTACATCGAACAATACATGAAAAATTTGTGTAAATAGGTACATAGACCGTCAACAAAGTGTGCATTAACATATAAGCACACTATTTTATCCATGATCTCGTACGTGTAAAATGGCGATTCTATGTGTAAAATAGGGTAATATAGTCATTTGCCTCTTTCAATTTATTGTTTCAATGTGTGAATTGGTGAACCCACTCTTAGAAGGCAGCAGCTATAGTTTACTAATGATGGGGTTAGTTAATGGTCATAAAATGACTAAATCAGCCTTAGATGTTTGATACAATTAACAAATGCGAACCATTTTTATTAAAGAGAAAAGAAAAATAAAAAAAGTATATCGAACATCTAAGACCAATTTAGTTATTTACTCGCCCCAAAATCCTACTCTACTAAGAATTTTAAAAAATACTCCAAATTAATATACTCTCTTCATATGTGCTAATCTAAAAATTTCTCCACTATCTCCACATGTGTTTTATCAAATAATTTTTTCTTTGCATTTCTCATCTTGTTGAATAGCCTATTTTCATTTTTAATTAATTTATTGGTTGCGTGCTATTAAACTCTTCGTTGGTTTTGATAGTTTAGCCTGGACGACTAGAGTGACTTGATAATGACTTCTTATGTATGAGTCCATTTTATTGTGAAAAGAATGAGTTTGCTTGGTTGTTGGTTGGAGTTGGTTTCTTCGACATTTTTACCCAAACTTGTATTATACAATTTATTTAGTGACATTGTAATCCGATTGGCACTAATCTATTGCCCCTTCTTTTTTGCTATGCTGCAAGGATTCGCTCACTGGGTGACTAAGTACGAGGGGTACTTTTACCCGAACTTAAGGTCTTGATGGAGCGGGATTTATCGATCTAAGCTCGTTGCTGGGTGGGGAGAAAATCCTAAAGGAATAATATTGTATTGCATTGTTTATGACTTGTACATGGAAGCTATGATTTTCTCATTTCAATAGTCTTGAGTTAGCCTCGTGGACTCCTTCACTCGAGTGATTAAACATGAAGTGTAGTTGTTACATGGTACCTAGGGCTTGTATGTCATGACGGCCTAAAACTCGCTACATGATTTGGGAGAAATCCTAAGGGGTCGACATCGATATCGCACTACTATGACTACGAGCCATATACTATTACTTTAGCTTTGCACAAGTGTTCTTCTATCTCTTAGGTTAGCAACTGCTTGATAGATACCTTTTCTTTGTAAATTAGCAATGAAAGTATGACAATAAATTCATATTTTTGGTTAAATATAACTTTGTGACAATACAAGTTAGTTTTATGTATGAAGATATTAGATAAATGTTTTAAATAGCAAAATTCATTTGAAATATGAAAAACGTTCTGCCGGAAAAATAATGAAAATCTAGTGCATAATAATTTTGCAAACTAATTTAATGAGTGGAGGCTTACACTGATCTATGATTGCCTGATCAACAATCATATTTTGCCCTTAAACCTTCTTGGCCTATAATGATAAATTTAGAAGGGCACAGGAGTACTTTTTTTTTTTTTTTCCTTAATATACATGCCTTATTAGAGCCAACATCTATTATATAGAGTGAATTGGAGGGGAACACTACACACATTAAAATAGTGTTTTTAAGAGTAATTACTATTTTGCCTCAATTAATTACCTTCAATTTTTTTTTCGAGTCGTTAGTATAAAATTTAGTTTCAATATAATATTATTTTTTAAAAAAGTACCTTCAATTCATATGGTACTTTCCACACTTACATTTATCAACGAAACATAAACTCCACACCTCTATATAAACCACCAATAACCCATAAACATTAATCACAATTCAAAAACCACATTCAAATTTCCCGCGCTTTTCATATTCTCCCCTCAGTCAAAATATTCAAAATTCTCTCTAGCTAAATCTCCAGAAATGAAGTAAGACGTCAAAATTCTTCGAACTATATCTAATAAATATCGAAGAAATTACTAGCTCTAGCTTAGTTTTTGATTATTCAAACGAATTAAGACAAGATCATGAATAGATTCTTTTGACGAAATCAATTATTTAGAGAAATTAATAGAAAATGAAGGCTAATTGATTTCGATTGCATCGAAATGTGAACAGGTCAGAAGAACTGAGTGGACAGATGCAGCTGGTCCAAAGAGAAGAGATCGATGATGAAGATGAAGATATGTTTGAAGCTATTGATAAACGTAATTTCATCTATTTGTTAACTGTTATTTTACTTTAAATTTATGTTATACTCATGTACGGAATTTTAGTGTGATTTTCTTCTTAATATCTTATGTATTTTTTCTTTATTTTTAGGCATTTTTCTCTGAATTTATGTTTACCTCATGTATTGAATTTTTAGTTTGATTTTCTTCTCTATTTTTATTCGTCATTCTCTTTGTTTAAATGTTAATTGATTACTGTAGATTCACTTTTCCTATAAGTTTTGTTTATGCAGTTTTTTGGTATTTTAGTTTGAACTTATGAGGTGATCATGCATGGTTATTTATTTCTAATTAGTTCTATATGTTTATTGTTATCTGTAGATTAACTTTTGTAGATTTGTTTTATTTATATATTTTCATTTTCGTGGATTTTATTTTTTTATGTTGTAAACATGTACGGGATTTTTTAGTTTGAGTGTCTTCTATGTTCATTTTGTAGATTCGTATTTTAGTTTCTCTGCATTTAGTTTAAATGTATGATGTGTACGTATGACAACCTAAGCACACAACTAATGTTGACGGTAGTTGAATTTTCATTCAAGAGCTTCGACGTTGCTTTATTTCAGAAGTGATAGGAATTTGAAAATTTCAAAGGCATTGAGACACGATAATGTTAATGTTAATATTGATATAGGTTTGAGAGTTGATTTTGATTGAAAGTAAGCATTTACTACGTGTTCTCTTTTGCTGTTGTCCGATAACTAGTGTTTCTTCTCTCTCTGATTATCGCTTAATTTATAATAGATAATTTTTTATACTCATGAATCATGATTCATGTCGGTTATGTAATTTGCTCATGTTTTTCATTATCACTAAGTATTGATGATGATTTAATATATTCATGTTGAATAAGTACCAATTGACTGTATGAGGTTCAAAACTTTGTATGATCGTATAGAATTCCGTTGTTCATCATTACTCGAGTTACCTCATAATCATCAGCTATACTATGACTTCAATTTATTCGATTGCCGCTTCAAAATCAATATACTGTTAGCCTCAGGTTTCTCGATCACCTTATCCTTAGGAATAAGATAGCTATTTGAAGTTTCATTTCAATTGAAGAAGAGAACTCAATGAAACATGTGTAGTGATCTGTTATGTAGTCTATCTTCTATACAAACCATGAAACCAGGAAGTAATATTTTGAACATCGTGTGGAGATTATGCGAATCAGTTATTTTGCATTATACAATAGATTGAGGTTCTTTACAACAGTAAGTGTATGCAACATGGTGTAGCAATTTTTGTTACAACTATCATTATTTAACAGTGATTGCCCATGGAATCAATGCTGGAGACGTGAAGAAGCTTCAGGATGCAGGGATCCACACTTGCAATGGCTTAATTATGCACACTAAAAAGGTAGCATCTCATTCATGCTTTATATAGTTTACTGCTCAACATAGTAAGCAAGAACATAATCGTGTTTTTTAATTTTTTTGCAGAACTTGACCGGAATTAAAGGACTTTCTGAGGCAAAGGTTGACAAAATTTGTGAAGCTGTTGAGAAGATAGTGGTTAGTCTTATTGACACATAAATTGTTTAGTTCTAATTCTAGATCTCTTCTTATTTCACCAACATATAAATCTTGTTATTTCCTTCACGTCGTTCTTAATGAATGTTCGTTTGTCTCTACTTCTAACAGAACTTTGGCTACATTACCGGAAGTGAGGCTCTACTGAAGGTAAGTTATCTCATATTCCAATTTCACAAATTCGATTGAGCGTTTTATTTCTTATGGTCTATGAGATAATTTTTACTGAAGTAATTAGCTGGAATTCAAATTGCTATGCTCAAAAGGTCAAACGTTATAAAGAACAGAGTCAACCTTATAGCGTCCACAATGTTGAAATACCAGCTTCTTTGATGTTTCTGCTACCTTTTTAATGTATGAAACTGAAATATTCTTTCTGGAACAGCGGAAAGCAGTTATTAAGATTACAACAGGAAGTCAGGCTCTAGATGAACTCTTAGGGGGTAAATTCTAACTATTGGATTCATATTCGCCGTTGTCTGATATCTTTATGACATCAGTTCATTTAATGCATATGCTTTGATAATTTAAAGGGGGCATTGAGACTAATGCTATTACTGAAGCTTTTGGCGAGTTCAGGTGAGTTTGCATTGTAGCGAAAGTTTCTCTGAGATTATGAGAAAGGTTGGGGTTAATTCTTACTATTTGGTTAAATGCTGCTTTTGCCTTAGATCTGGGAAGACACAGCTTGCTCACACTCTCTGTGTTTGTACCCAAGTGAGTATATACCATTAGTTTTGTGGTATATGTAATCCTCGTGTTGTCTCTATGCGACCTTCAGTGACTATTGCGTTTTGTGGGTGAATTGTACTGCTTTCTATTAATTTTGATGAGAATGAAACAATGAGCTCAGATTCCATGTTTTTATTTATCTCATTTTGATTGAATGTGTCTAATGAACACAGAGTAAATTAGTTAGCATCCAGGAACTTGACCATTCTGCATGTTCTATCACCTCGTTAGCTGGATTATTCTGCATGTTTTGATACCTCATGACATTAACTATGACATGTTGCACCCATGCAGCTTCCTACTAACATGGGTGGGGGCAATGGAAAGGTCGCTTTCATTGACACTGAAGGAACTTTGTATCCTAATTTTTCTAAGCCCATAAGCTAATCCAGAATGGTAAAGGGATTGTGTTTAATTTCCATCAGAACAATTAAATTCTGCATTTCTCCTTAATGTAATGATCAGTCGTCCAGATCGTATTGTCCCAATTGCTGAAAGATTTGGCATGGATCCTGGAGCAGTACTTGACAATGTAATGCATGCGTGCTTGGTCTTTCAACTAACAGTTTGATCTAGGAACTAAATTATCACTGATTTTTTAATGTCTCGTATATTTGAAGATCATTTATGCTCGCGCTTACACTTATGAACATCAGTACAATCTGCTACTTGGTCTGGCTGCTAAAATGTCTGAAGAACCATTCAAACTCCTGGTAATCTCTATTAAATTACCATCCTTGTTAAACTATTTGTCTGAGGCAGTCGAGGACATGAACATTTCATTATGTTACAGTTAATAACACGTAGTATTATTATTCAGATTGTTGATTCTATAATTGCTCTGTTCCGGGTGGACTTCACGGGGAGAGGAGAACTAGCAGATCGCCAGGTTAACTAACAAAATTATGTGATCCAATGTTAACTTCTTATTCTACTTTGAGATTATGACTAATTCATCATAATGCCATCTGCAGCAAAAGTTGGCTCAGATGCTCTCCAGATTGATAAAAATAGCAGAAGAATTTAACGTGGCGGTATATATGACCAACCAAGGTACATGATCTTTACCTGACGCTGGAAATGTTTTTGTTGTAGATAATTAGATATACTGATTTTGGTTTAAGGTCAAAGAAGGGTTTCTGGTGACTTATTGTCTATGTGAAACTGTGAATGAACTCGTGTTGCAGTCATAGCAGACCCTGGTGGAGGTGTGTTCATATCAGATCCAAAGAAACCAGCAGGCGGTCATGTTCTTGCTCATGCAGCGACAATCAGGCTGATGTTCAGGAAGGGTAAAGGAGAACAGCGTGTCTGCAAGGTGTTTGATGCACCAAATCTTCCTGAAGCCGAAGCAATATCCTTTTTCCCATTTACAAATTCGATCATTCACTAACTCAAACAGATCCATCTCATCAAATAATAGTGTCCTCCGGAAAAAAAAACTACTCAGTTTCCAAATACTAATATTGCTTATATTCCGTCAAGAGAGTCAATGGTGTTCCTCGATGTTCCTTAACTAAAAACACGTTTTTCAGATAACTCCTGGAGGAATTGCAGATGCGAAGGACTAAAGCAGCCATATATGGCAAAGTCAACATCATTTATACCTGCTAGTGCACTATCTTTAGTTTCTTGCAAATAATTTTCAGTTAACAGTGAACTATTCAATCATGTTGTTACTGTGGCCTTAAAAGATTATGTCACATTGGTATATATTTCAGATATGTAGATCAATACACAATGTTCTTGTTATATCTGTACACGTGTCGACTTTTGAAGTTTCACCTAAATCTTATAACCGTATGCAATGTGAGATGAATATAGTAACGCTGAAGAAACAAAAGAAAGATAACCAAACACATATTATAACATTGGTAATCATGTTGATATCATTGATAGCCAGTTAAGAATTTGCAGAGCTTTAAACATACTATTCTACTGTCGAGCTTGCATGCCATAGGTATTTTCAAGTCATTAGGATTCTATGTAATAAGCAAATGGGAAGGCATTAATTTTAACGACACCAAGCTATCCCTGATTAAAACTTAGAGCAACTTAATAGTTCTGAGACCAGTTAGCAGCACTTCCAACCCTTGGCATGCCAGCTGCCTCTTTCTTAGCCTCTGAATCGACTTCAAAAGTTGCACCACACATTTCCCCGGAGCTGTCTACCCTTGGCACAGGTTTCAGTTCATTATGAGGGTGTTCATAGCTCCTCAAGCCTCCAGCGGTTGTGAAAAAGCACCCTGAAGGAAGCAAAGATTAACAAATTAGCATTCCCCTTGAAACTATAGTCACAAATCTGAGTTAAAAAAAAACTATAACTACAAGATACCATATCAATTTTTCCTTTTACCTCGTTCCACCAAGATAGAAGGAGTCGAGGGTGTTTAGGGAGTGGGTAGGGGGATAATTTCCCTGAGTTGAGATTTTTATTATTATCTTCTGTTTGTTTAAATGAAGATAAATGTTATGCTAGCCTAACAACAAGTGACGTACTCCATACAAGTATTCAGACAAAAAGAAATATACAGCCCCACATCTACACACCTTTCTTGGTTTACACTTCAAATTATTCACAAGTATAGGAGACTTGATCGTGCTTACATTTTCAAAATGTAACGAGAGGTCAATAACAGTGAAATCCAACAAAGCAACAAGAAACATAGGGCAACGGAAAGCTCTAATTATCATACATTCATACCACAGAAGCTAACGAAAGGCAATGTGGCCGTTATAAAAGTTCAACTTAATTCTTTTCCAGGTTACCCACTGTACCTCTAGGAAATGGTGCAGAAGATTTCCCACAACCTTGCTTCACAATATCTTCATCATCTGATAGGACAAGGTTTCCTTCAGAATCAGATCCCCAGAAAAATGGCACATTTCCATCGGAGTCCTACAATGAAAAACACATCATAATTCAACACTATTATAATGGTGGAAGTAGTGTTAAGAGATTAAGTTGCTGAGAATAAAGGCATGCT
This sequence comes from Echium plantagineum, assembly GCA_003412495.2. Taxonomy (NCBI): domain Eukaryota; kingdom Viridiplantae; phylum Streptophyta; class Magnoliopsida; order Boraginales; family Boraginaceae; genus Echium; species Echium plantagineum. The sequence goes on from QFAX02000471.1 coordinate 78,051, forward strand.
TACTACTGCTAGGAATGAAGCTTTTGCAGTGCCGTCATAAAGAACAAATGCAAACTTCCCTCTAAAATCTCTCACAACTTGTTCAGGGGGGTAAGGACCTCGATCCCTCAGAGTGCGGTAGGCTTCAATGACAATGGTAACTTCATTTGCAGCCTTGGTTAGCCCATATTGTTGCTTGAGATGTGGAACATTCTCAATATGGCCTTCAAACACGCAGAATATGTCGTCCACGACAGAGAACAATCTACATAAATAGCGTGACATCCAACTCATGTTAAATACTTTGTAGTCCGTACAAGAAACTAATGGCTCATTTCAGAATATCATAACATCGCATGAAAACATACTAATCAACTCCTATCATATCATATTAGATTAACTCAATTTTGAGCTTCTGCATTGGTATACTTTACGATCCCAATATACGATGACAATTCACTATCTTGAAATCAAGATCATCTAGCGGATAGTTCACACGATACCAACCAAGTATAATTGACAATGATAAATTTGTATTGATAGCACATTTTCACTTTTTTTTTTGTAGTTTCAACACAGATATAAAAGATTGCCAAAACTAATAACTTTCTTGTTTTTAGGAGAAAAATACCTCATATACATTTACATAGAGATGATATAGATGAATATATGTAACATAGATATAGAACCCAAAAAATGTAAGGTGTTTTCTTTTCATAGTTTTGATCATTTGAGCTAACATTACAAACAAAAAAGATCTCACTCCAATTCTTTATGATTGACGATTTTGTTTTTCCGCGTTAACCTTTGACAATAAAAAACTTTTTATCCATCATTCTAATAATATACAAATTTCATATCATTAAATTCGGGGTTTCAAAATATTTTCATAATATTATTTTCCTGGGGGGAAACATGACATCAAGATCACAAAAAGAAGCTTTACGAATCTTGAAATAACATAATGGTGACCTGGGTAAGAGAGCATTTTGGGTGTTGGTGGAGTAAGCCAATTGACCAAGAGAGCCAAGGTTGATGGTGACTGAGGCAGAGTGTACGGACGAGAAATGGTCAGCCAAGAAGCCATCTTTGAGTGCAGATACAGATGAGCCACCCTTTGGAGTTTGCAAAGCCTCTGGGCTTTTGGCCACTGATTTATCGAAAATTGCCAACATACTTTTTGATCTTTTGCTATTTTGATTGATGGGAGAATGCTAATGTAGGAGGGGGAGGGGAAAGGGAATAAGAATGGAGGAACTGGCGAGAATGTTTTTTTTTCCTATATAGATAAGATTAGAAAATTTCCGTCAAGGATAAAATAGGAATAAGTATTACATTTTATTTCTACAAAACACCGACATGATGTGGGTGTAGACGTATAGTAGGTGTGCAAGAAAGTTGGAACCGAACTCAATATAACTGAAAAATATTAAAATTTATATAACTAAACCGATCCTAGTAATAATAACAAATCAATCAAGATTTGTTTGGTTCGATTTCATTAGAAAAATTCTATTACTCCCTCCATCCCTTTATTTTAGAACCATTTTGACTTTTTGGGTCAAACTTCGAAAATTTTGACCGTAAATTTTTATTAACCGATAAGAAATAATATAGTTATATTGGATCTTGTTAGATTCCTCTCAATATATATTTTTGAAATATCAAGTTATTATAATTTTTACACATGTAAAATTAAAAATATTTACGTTTTAAGTCGTGTCTCGGAGACCGTGAAAAAGTAAATGGTTCTTATAAAAAGGGATGGAGGGAGTATAATGATACTTTCCTCCTATAAAAACACCATATTTTTATGTATAAAATCAAACCAATCCTAATGATAATATCAAATTAATCAAAATTTATTTGAAAAAACTTTAAAAGTTCAAAGTGTCTATATGAAATTAAGCCCAAAAAAAACACCCGTTCGGCCGTTCGGTACTTCGGTTGATTTTGCTAGCATAAACAACAAGTTGTCTGACATGTTTTTTCAAAACGGAATTTACTATTATGCCCTCGTAATCGTAAGCATTCCATAAATACGTTGTTCGTTTGGAAATAATTTTGTCCAGTTTGTCACCAGCCCTAAGAAACTGAAGATTGAGTTCAGTGCGTTCTAACCTCTCAGAGCTCCGACAAGATCACAACATTGATATCAGTACGAGGTATTTTATTCATCAACAATTTAAGATTCAAAAAATCAGGTACTCAATTCAATAATCTATTTCCTTCTAAATCATTTAGAATGTTTAGAATTGTTTCAAAATCCATCAATTTCTTCAGCAGAACATCACAACCACACAAATTATTCACCCTTCAACTCCAACAACTGTCATCCTCAGTAAAAAATTCAAACAAACCCATCTCAGAAATTGAAAATCGAGACGCTTTCACTATTGGGTATCTTATCAATGAATTTGGATTTTCTTTCGAAAAAGCTGTTATAAGTTCTAAAGATGTGAGGTTTCAGAACAGAGAAAACCCTGATAAAGTTGTGTCTTTCTTGAAAAATCAAGAATTTTCTGATACCCAAATCAAAAAAATCATATCTACGAGGAGTCGTATATTGATCTTGAATCCTGAAACGATCCTTCTTCCCAAGATTGAATTTTTTAGGTCTAAAGGGGCTTCTTCTACAGATTTAGCAAAAATGATAGCTTTTGATGCTAATTTTTTAACAAGAAGCTTGAAGTCTCACATTGTACCTGCATTTGAGTTTCTTAGAGATTTTGTTGGAAGTGATAGGGATGCTATTGATATACTCAAACGCAATGCTAGGTTACTGACTGCATTGGACTATATGGGGAAGCAGAATATCTCGATTTTGACGGAGGCCGGTGTGCCTCACTCTAACATACTATATCTATTAAAAAGTCAACAACCTATGTTTTTCCATTGTAGCTCTAGGTTGAAGGAGTCTATAGAAGAAGTTCGGAAAATGGGACTGGACCCTAAGAACTGTAGTTTTAATTTGGCAATATCATTTATGACGTTTATGTCTAAATCAAAATGGAATAAGAAATTGGAGGCTTACAAGAGCTGGGGTTGTTCTGAGAATGAGGTGCTGGCTAGTTTTAAGATTTTCCATGGGTTATGGCTTTATCGGAGAAAAAAATAAATGCGGTCATGAGTTTTTGTGTCAATGTAATGGGTTGGAAACCGTCGGAGGTTATGAGAAAGTATAACATGCTTTCGTTGAGTTTGAACAAAAGAATCATGCCTCGCTGGTCAGTTTATCAAGAACTGGTGTCGAGAAAGTTGGTGAAGGGAGAAAGTAAAACGACAATGTTTTATATGAAGGAAGGTTGTTTCTTGAAAGGTATGTGAATCGCTATAAGGATGAAGCTTCTATATTATTGAAACTATATCATGAAAAAATGGAGGCTTCAAAGTGATTGAGCTTTGGTGTGATGGATTCATGATATCCTTATTAATTCTGGAGACTTAAGATATGCTACATGAAGATGTTGATCCTGCATTCAAAAGGGTCTCGACATTAAATTAAATGATCTCGATTTCGTTTTCGTTAATTTAGTAAGGAGAGAAGGTTCACTTCTGCCCTTGTAACCATATCCAATTTCTTGTGGATTTATGATCTCTTCAGAAGTAAGTAATGATATCCTAGAAAAACTCCATGTGCAAATCTTGAGTTAATTCATATTGAGTTGCTTCATATTAGTGTTTCTTTAGCTGTGTAGAAAACTGTGATGGTGCTGCAGGTGTGGGTGAGCCCTCCAGAATATTGGTTTCTCCTGCATAAAAAACCTTGGAATGTGGCTTTAATACTTTCTTCAAGCTTGTAATGAATTGTTTCTAGTAGTGTCGATAGTTACTAATTAGAGGGGGTTTAATTTTTCTTCTATCTTATATTGCATTGTTTCATGTAGGGGTGTTAATGAGCATATTCGAACTGGATTTGGGTCGATATGGTTCGATTTATGAATCAAACAGAGTTAAAAGTCGAACCAGAACGTTTTTAATTATATCAAAACCAATTCGATTTACAAACTTGTCAAATTTCGATCATGGTTTAACGAACCGGAGATTCTAGCCATCACCAAACCGTGGCAACATCTCTAGTTTGTGTATATATATATTTACTCGGTATTTTAGGAGTATTATTTATGACTTGGTTTGATATAAATGAGCAAAAGAGGATAAATTAGTAGTAAATGATTTACGAATCAAATTGCCATTCAGGGTAAAAATTTGCAACCGGTTCACATTATAAATTGAAGGAATTTTACCTACTATACCGAATGGGTAACCGAGTTATTAATGAGATTATCAAGATAGGTTATTAAGGAGAGCCATTATCATGATATGTGTTAAAATGAAGAAATTGTAGATTATCTCCTCCCATCTTTTTTACATTTGTTTTTGCCCCTTAAACGGACAAGATTGCCCCTTAAAATATCCCCCACCACTGTCTTCTTCTTTTCCACCATCCCGCACCTATCACCATCACCACTACCATTACCATAACCATCCACTCACATCAATCATCATCACAATCAAACACCAAATCTACCATCACATCACACCAAACCATAACCTCACCATCACGAAGCACCACCCACCTACCCTACCTCAAAATCGCAACCTCATACCCCACCTCGACTCAAAATCGCGACTCTTACACCATCATACCTCAAAACGCGATTTTATATTTTTTGATGGAGGGGTGGCGATTTTCAATCTTTTTGGTATGTATCGTGGTCGGGAGGTGTTTCTTGGGTGGTAGTGATGGTTGATGGTAGTTATGGGAATGTGATTGTTGGTGTATATGTGATGGTGGTGGGTGGGCAATAAGTATTGGGGCGTTTTTTGTTGTGGTGGTGGTTGATGGTAGGGTATGTCATATAGGTTATGGTGTTATGAAGAAGGAACAAAAGATAGAGGTTGAGGAAAATAAGGTACTTTAGTCAATTCATAGGAAAGAGATAGTAAAGTAAAGAGAAGATGGAGGAGGGCCAAAAAAAAAAAAAAAAAGGGGAGAGGGGTAATCTTCCATATTTCTCGTTAATATGTTTTTCTTTTTGAAACTTAGCGATGAGGTGAGAATCGAACCAGGACCTTTTGGTCACTAGTAAGAGTCTTTTCTACTAGGCTATCCGATTAACTCAAACCAATTGACAAAGAGAAGCCCAAGATCTTACATATTGATCCGGGAGAACATCGACTTCCGATGTGAGATATACATCTCCTATAACATAAAATGACAATTCCGTTTCTTCTATTTGAAAATATAGTAAATAAGAAAGTGAAGTGGAGGCAAAATAGTCATTTACTACTCTAATAAATCACTATTTGAATGTGTGTATAGTGGATCCTGCCCTGCCATTTTTAAACAAATTTCAGTTGGTCAACTACTACATACCGTTGACCCAAAATTTACAATGTACATGTCAAGATTTTCGGACCAAATACTCGTGTTCTTGATCTCTATTAAGTCACCGCCGCCTCCACCCCACCCCACTTCGAATCTCCTCCACCACCATATCCACCACCGTGAACCACCTCCATCTCCACCTCACCATAGCCACAACCACAGCTACCACCACCACAGGTCCACAGCCACCACCACCACCACCATGAGATACCTCCAATGTCTCCACCACATCCGCTCCGCCGCCTCGAAATCCAGACCCCAACCAACCCCCTTCTCCACCTCCACCGGCCTGTGCCACCCAGCTCCACGGAACTTGCCACCTCTAACGATCTCCTCAACCTCATTGCCACCGCCTCCCCCATGGAACCCGCCCTCGACAAACTCCACTCCTTTCTCAATGCCCACCTCATAACCTCCCTACTCCGAAACCAACCCGACCCTTATTATCATTCCGCTTCTTCATCTGGGACCACCAAATTCGCCCGTTTTTGCAACCAGGTATCTACTAACTTGATCATTAATAAACTTACAATAATTATACTAGTGAAGATCAAGAAATTGAAAAATGATGGCTATTTGTTTGATTTGTATTGGAGAGTGTTGGATGAGGTTAAGGAAGGGAATTATGAAGTGGGTTCTGCTGCTTTTGGGGTTTTGATTAAGGCTTATCACAGAGTTGGTAAGTCGGAGAAGGCGGTTGCGACGTTTGGGAGGATGAAGGAGTTTGATTGTGTGGCAAATTTGTTTACTTACAATGCCCTGTTGCGCATTTGGTTAAGAAGGTGACTTTATTGGTTTTAGCTGTGTTTAATATGATGTTGAAGGAAAATTGTAACCCTGTGCCACTTTTAATGTTTGATGGGTTAAGGGATGGGAGGATGGAGGATGCGATAAAGATGTTCGATGAAATGAGTGATAGAGGCATATTGCCAATAAGATGACTTACACTGTGGTTTTGACAGGGTTGTGTCGGGTAAAGAGGGTGGATGATGCATATGAGTTGCTTAGGACGATGAGGAGTAGTGGGGTGAACCGGATTCTGTTATTTATAATGTTTTGGTGAATGGCTTCTGTAAGATGGGGCGTATCGATCAAGCGCTTTCGATTAGCGAGTCTTTTAGGGAAGCCGGGTATATTATGGGGGTACGTGGTTATAGCAGTTTGATTGATGGTTTGGTTAAGGCTAATAGGACGGGTGAAGCATTTCAGTTGTTTTGGAAGATCTTTAAATTTGGGATAAACCGGATGTTGTACTGTATACGACCATGATTCATGGCCTATGTAGAATGGGAAGCGTTAAAGATGCTGTTAATTTAGTGAGGGAGATGACAGGCAGAGGTTTGGTGCCTGATACTCCTTGTTATAATACTTTAATCAAAGGGTTTTGTGATATGGGTCTGTTGGACCAAGCTCGGTCTTTGGCTAGAGATTTCCAAGAATGGCTGTGTTCCCAACAGTCGTACTTACAATATTCTTATACATGGTATGTGCAAGAACGGTCTGGTGGATGAGGCTCAACAGATATTCAGTGATATGGAAAAGTCTGGATGTTCAGCATCGGTTCCTACTTATAATGCACTTATTGATGGACTATGCAAAGCTGATAAGCTTGCAGAAGCTCGCCTTATGTTCTACAAAATGGAGATCGGAAAAAATCCTTCAGTGTTCCTCCGACTTTCTCAAGGTGCAGATAAAGTACTAGATAGCAAGAGCCTTCAAATGATGGTTGAGAAGTTATGTGAATCAGGGTTGGTTCTCAAAGCTTATAAAATACTTACGCAGTTGGCCGACAATGGGGTTGTACCAGACAATTACACTTACAATATTTTGATAAATGGTTTCTGTAAAGTAGGGAAAATTGATGGTGCCTAAAGCTTTATGAAGAGCTTCATCTTAAGGGACATTCCCCTGATATAGTTACATATGTAACACTAATAAATGGTATGCTCAGGGTTGGCCGAGAAAAGGATGCCATCAAATTGTATGAACTAGTAAATAAGAGTGAGTTTAGTCATCTGCCAGAGGTACACAGAGTAGTTATGAAGTGGCATTGCCGAAGGGGAAAGACCTCACTTGCGTTAAGTCTTTGGCTGAAGTATCAAAGAGCCTAGTAGGCGGTCAAGATGACGAGACCCTTAGATTAGTAGAAAAACTAGTTGCAGCGGATGATATGGTAAAGGCACTTAAACTGTTGCTGGAGAGGGACATAAAGCTGAAAAATCTGGGTTCAGGACCTTATAACATATTCTTATTGGTTTATGTCAGGCACGCAGAACAAAGGAGGCTATGGAGCTCTTTTTAATTATTAAGGAGTCTAGGTCTTACATCTCTCCTCCTAGCTGCGTGCTGTTAATAGTTACCTCCTCAGGGACCAAAATATTGACCATGCTGTTGATGTTTTTCTCTATACCCTGGAGGAAGGACTTCATTTGATGCCGCGAGTTTGTAACAATTTGATTGGTACTTTGCTTCGTTTGCAAGAGAGAGCTACCGATGCATTCCATCTTCTTAAACAAATGAAGTATACTGGATATGACTTAAATGCTTATCTTCATGATGGTACACGATTTCTTTTATATAGACAATGGAGTACAACACCTCTTGAGAATGACATGCCTAGGTCGGATGATTTTTCTGGTAATACACGTTCATTACCATTTTTTGGTGAAATTTGTTCTACTATTTCGCTTTCTTTGTTAGCTTGTTTCTAGTTCTTTGAGCTCTCTTTTTGTACTGAATATCCTTTTCATCCTCAGCCAAGATACATCTCCCAGTGCCAGCTGTTACAAACTAGTGAGTCCTTATCTATATGTTTATTATGATTTGTGAGAATTTAATTATCTTAGTATATTGATACTTCATATGTTTTCAAATCATGACAGATGTTACCCATCGGTCAAGGTTATGAAGTGCTCCAGATCTATCTTGCATCACTCACGGTGAAAAAGTTGATAAATATTGGGAAATCCAATCCACCAATCGTCTCTCATTGTCATAATATTGATGAGTGGGAAACATGATTCATCCAACTTTCTGGTATGGCTGTTTTGTTCATTCTTTAACATGTACTTCATATACGCTTGCCGTGGAATGTCTACTTCTAGGATGATATTATGGAAGGCAGTGATTACCTAACCCGAAGTTAGTCTTTCCAATTTCTGTTAATGGAGAATGTTAACTTGTAAGTTAGGCATGTCACACG
>QFAX02000472.1:0-32894 GCA_003412495.2 Echium plantagineum
AAAGACAAAAAAGGACGACGAATATGAGAACCTTAAAACCCTAAAGGAAAAAAATAAGACGAAATGCCTCGTTTTGTGTTATTCATCATCAAATAAAGTGGCACGAATGTTAAATAAATAATGTACAGATTATCAAAAGTGTTATCAAATTACATATTACAACACCCAAAGACAAAAAAAAGACAAAAAAGGACGAATATGAGAACCTTAAAACCCTAAAGGAAAAAATAAGACGAAATGCCACGTTTTGTGTTATTCATCAAATAAAGTGGCACGAATGTTAAATAAATAATGCACGGATTATCAAAGTGTTATCAAGATAATGTACGGATTCTCAAAAGTGTTATCAAATTACATATTACAACACCCAAAGACAAAAAAAGACAAAAAAGGACGAATATGAGAACCTTAAAACCCTCAAGGAAAAAATAAGACGAAATGCCTCGTTTTGTGTTATTCATCAAATAAAGTGGCACGAATGTTAAATAAATAATGTACGGGTTATTAAAAGTGTTATCAAATTACATATTACAACACCCAAAGACAAAAAAAGACAAAAAAGGATGAATATGAGAACCTTAAAACCCTAAAGGAAAAAATAAGACGAAATGCCACGTTTTGTGTTATTCATCAAATAAAGTGGCACGAATGTTAAATAAATAATGTACGGATTATTAAAAGTGTTATCAAATTACATATTACAACAACCAAAGACAAAAAAAGACAAAAAAGGTCGAATATGAGAACCTTAAAACCCTAAAGGAAAAAATAAGACGAAATGCCACGTTTTGTGTTATTCATCAAATAAAGTGGCACGAATGTTAAATAAATAATCCACGGATTATCAAAAGTGTTATCAAATTACATATTACACACCAAAGACAAAAAAAGACAAAAAAGGACGAATATGAGAACCTTAAAACCCTAAAGGAAAAAATAAGACGAAATGCCTCGTTTTGTGTTATTCATCAAATAAAGTGGCACGAATGTTAAATAAATAATGTACGGATTATCAAAAGTGTTATCAAATTACATATTACAACAATCAAATTACATATTACAACATCAAATTACATATTACAACACAAAAAAATTACATATTACAAAGGAAAGGGGCGATTGGCGGGATAGTGCGACCTTCTTCTCCGGTGGCCGATATGGCCGACGGTGGTCATCATTCCTGCCAGCCTGCAACGTATAAACCAGGTTCCAGTCAAATTCCTACCGCCCATAAATTATCATATGCTACTATTGTCACTCGAGATTCGGAGGTTGCTCTGCCTTCCACATCAACAACTTCGACAGTACAAGCCGACAGTCGCAGTTCAACACTACTGCACAGAAGACGAAATTGCAGAACTGAAACCTCCAAGCCTGATTCATGGCACACCAGCAATCCTATTCACCAATTCAGAACAGTCTACCCTGGTTAGCAAATTCAAATTCGCGCTCGTTGGTAAGTTTTCACATGGTAGGCCTCCTTTGAAGAAGATAGTTGAATTTTTTGATCGATTAAAGTTCAGAGTTCCTGCAATCTTTCTATTCTTGACCAAAGCACCTGTATATCGTTTGTTCAAACAACACTGATTTTAATCGAATTTTGGCTTAAATTAGTTTGGTCTATTGATGGATTTCCTATGAGGGTCTTCAAATGGGAACCTACATCACAGCTTTGAAAGAATCATCTATCGCTCCTGTGTGGATTCGTATGGAAGGTCTTCCCCTTTATGTGTTTGATAAAATGCCGCTGTTGAATATTTCGAATGTTTCGGCAGACCTATCTGTATTGACAAACGAAATTGAATGGTACTATGTTAAACTCTGCTCAAGTGTGTGTCGAACTTGATGTGTCGAAGCCTCTCATTGAAGCCTTCAAACTTGGCATTGTGGATCGTGCTTCCAATGTTCTTGTCGAGGAGATTCACGTCCAGGTCTTTTACAATTTTGTGCCCTCATACTGTGGCTTTGTTGGCATATTGGACACTGTCAGAACAACTGCAAGAGAACCTCAGATGTGGTTCAACAACGCCCAGGAAAGGAGGTTGCCGAGACCTCAGCAGGCCCTTCAACCGGTGCAGTTTCCCTTGACGGGAAAGATTTGGGGAGGAAGAACAGCTTTCCTACTACTAGGGGCCTCCTCAAGAAAACAACAACTTGGAAACATGTTGGAATAAGGGCTGGTTTGTCCAATATGGGTCAGGTCACAAAAGAGCATAATGAGAAGACGCTTGCAAACAGCAAGGCAGACGATATGATCATCTCACATGCTTCAAACAGTTTCAGCTTGTTAAACTCGGCCGATAATGTTGTTGTTCCCCTACCTAGTGACCAGAATTTAGCAGACACAGTAGTTGTGCTGCTGCAGGAGGATTGTAGCGAGAAATGTGCAGCCAATGATACGGACTTGAAGATGGAAATGGCTCACGCTGCAGCCTCCAATACAGTGCAAAAGAAACAGAGTAAGGAAACAACATCCCAGCCTTCAAGACGGGGCAGATTGGGCTCCAAGTTCAGCAAACTTCGAAGGGTAATAAGCAAGGTGACTTGCCTAATGTGTTCATTGTTGGAGCAGCTACGAACGAAGAACAGAATCTGCCCGACTTACAGCAGATCCGTGAAGATGAGCAGATCCGAGAGTTGGAAAATAAGGCCGAGACCTCGACACACAGAAGCTTGAAGATGCAAAGAATCAGGTCTCGCAAAATAAGGCAGTGAATGAAGACAAGGTCTTGCAGCCCCCGGGGTTTCCTCGTTTTGTGTTATTCATCAAATAAAGTGGCACGAATGTTAAATAAATAATGTACGGGTTATTAAAAGTGTTATCAAATTACATATTACAACACCCAAAGACAAAAAAAGACAAAAAAGGATGAATATGAGAACCTTAAAACCCTAAAGGAAAAAATAAGACGAAATGCCTCGTTTTGTGTATTCATCAAATAAAGTGGCACGAATGTTAAATAAATAATGTACGGATTCTCAAAAGTGTTATCAAATTACATATTACAACACCCAAAGACAAAAAAAGACAAAAAAGGACGAATATGAGAACCTTAAAACCCTCAAGGAAAAAATAAGACGAAATGCCTCGTTTTGTGTTATTCGTCAAATAAGTGGCACGAATGTTAAATAAATAATATACGGGTTATTGAAAGTGTTAGAAAATTACATATTACAACACCCAAAGACAAAAAAGACAAAAAAGGATGAATATGAGAACCTTAAAACCCTAAAGGAAAAATAAGACGAAATGCCACGTTTTGTGTTATTCATCAAATAAGTGGCACGAATGTTAAATAAATAATGTACGGATTATTAAAACTGTTATCAAATTACATATTACAACAACCAAAGACAAAAAAAGACAAAAAAGGACGAATATGAGAACCTTAAAACCCTAAAGGAAAAAATAAGACGAAATGCCACGTTTTGTGTTATTCATCAAATAAAGTGGCACGATGTTAAATAAATAATGCACGAATTATCAAAAGTGTTATCAAATTATATATTACAACACCCAAAGACAAAAAAAAACAAAAAAGGACGAATATGGATACCTTAAAACCCTAAAGGAAAAAATAGGACGAAATGCCTCGTTTTGTGTTATTCATCAAATAAAGTGGCACGAATGTTAAATAAATAATGCACGGATTATCAAAAGTGTTATCAAATTATATATTACAACACCCAAAGACAAAAAAAGACAAAAAAGGACGAATATGAGAACCTTAAAACCCTAAAGGAAAAAATAAGACGAAATGCCACGTTTTGTGTTATTCATCAAATAAAGTGGCACGAATGTTAAATAAATAATGCACGGATTATTAAAAGTGTTATCAATTTACATATTACAACACCCAAAGACAAAGAAAGACAAAAAAAGGACGAATATGAGAACCTTAAAACCCTAACGGCAAAATAAGACGAAATGCCTCGTTTTGTGTTATTCATCAACAAAGTGGCACGAATGTTAAATAAATAATGTACGGATTATCAAAAGTGTTATCAAATTACATATTACAACACCCAAAGACAAAAAAAGACAAAAAAGGACGAATATGAGAACCTTAAAACCCTAAAGGAAAAAATAAGACGAAATGCCTCGTTTTGTGTTATTCATCATCAAATAAAGTGGCACGAATGTTAAATAAATATGTACAGATTATCAAAAGTGTTATCAAATTACATATTACAACACCCAAAGACAAAAAAGACAAAAAGGACGAATATGAGAACCTTAAAACCCTAAAGGAAAAAATAAGACGAAATGCCACGTTTTGTGTTATTCATCAAATAAAGTGGCACGAATGTTAAATAAATAATGCACGGATTATCAAAAGTGTTATCAAGATAATGTACGGATTCTCAAAAGTGTTATCAAATTACATATTACAACACCCAAAGACAAAAAAAGACAAAAAAGGACGAATATGAGAACCTTAAAACCCTCAAGGAAAAAATAAGACGAAATGCCTCGTTTTGTGTTATTCATCAAATAAAGTGGCACGAATGTTAAATAAATAATGTACGAGTTATTAAAAGTGTTATCAAATTACATATTACAACACCCAAAGACAAAAAAAAGACAAAAAAGGATGAATATGAGAACCTTAAAACCCTAAAGGAAAAAATAAGACGAAATGCCACGTTTTGTGTTATTCATCAAATAAAGTGGCACGAATGTTAAATAAATAATGTACGGATTATTAAAAGTGTTATCAAATTACATATTACAACACCCAAAGACAAAAAAAGACAAAAAAGGTCGAATATGAGAACCTTAAAACCCTAAAGGAAAAAATAAGACGAAATGCCACGTTTTGTGTTATTCATCAAATAAAGTGGCACGAATGTTAAATAAATAATGCACGGATTATCAAAAGTGTTATCAAATTACATATTACAACACCCAAAGACAAAAAAGACAAAAAAGGACGAATATGAGAACCTTAAAACCCTAAAGGAAAAAATAAGACGAAATGCCTCGTTTTGTGTTATTCATCAAATAAAGTGGCACGAATGTTAAATAAATAATGTACGGATTATCAAAAGTGTTATCAAATTACATATTACAACAATCAAATTACATATTACAACATCAAATTACATATTACAACACAAAAAAATTACATATTACAAAGGAAAAGGGCGATTGGCGGGATAGTGCGACCTTCTTCTCCGGTGGCCGATATGGCCGACGGTGGTCATCATTCCTGCCAGCCTGCAACGTATAAACCAGGTTCCAGTCAAATTCCTACCGCCCATAAATTATCATATGCTACTATTGTCACTCGAGATTCGGAGGTTGCTCTGCCTTCCACATCAACAACTTCGACAGTACAGCCGACAGTCGCAGTTCAACACTACTGCACAGAAGACGAAATTGCAGAACTGAAACCTCCAAGCCTGATTCATGGCACACCAGCAATCCTATTCACCAATTCAGAACAGTCTACCCTGGTTAGCAAATTCAAATTCGCGCTCGTTGGTAAGTTTTCACATGGTAGGCCTCCTTTGAAGAAGATAGTTGAATTTTTTGATCGATTAAAGCTTCAGAGTTCCTGCAATCTTTCTATTCTTGACCAAAAGCACCTGTATATCGTTTGTTCAAACAACACTGATTTTAATCGAATTTGGCTTAAATTAGTTTGGTCTATTGATGGATTTCCTATGAGGGTCTTCAAATGGGAACCTACATTCACAGCTTTGAAAGAATCATCTATCGCTCCTGTGTGGATTCGTATGGAAGGTCTTCCCCTTTATGTGTTTGATAAAATGCCGCTGTTGAATATTTCGAATGTTATCGGCAGACCTATCTGTATTGACAAACGAAATTTGAATGGTACTATGTTAAACTCTGCTCAAGTGTGTGTCGAACTTGATGTGTCGAAGCCTCTCATTGAAGCCTTCAAACTTGGCATTGTGGATCGTGCTTCCAATGTTCTTGTCGAGGAGATTCACGTCCAGGTCTTTTACAATTTTGTGCCCTCATACTGTGGCTTTTGTTGGCATATTGGACACTGTCAGAACAACTGCAAGAGAACCTCAGATGTGGTTCAACAACGCCCAGGAAAGGAGGTTGCCGAGACCTCAGCAGGCCCTTCAACCGGTGCAGTTTCCCTTGACGGGAAAGATTTGGGGAGGAAGAACAGCTTTCCTACTACTAGGGGCCTCCTCAAGAAAACAACAACTTGGAAACATGTTGGAATAAGGGCTGGTTTGTCCAATATGGGTCAGGTCACAAAAGAGCATAATGAGAAGACGCTTGCAAACAGCAAGGCAGACGATATGATCATCTCACATGCTTCAAACAGTTTCAGCTTGTTAAACTCGGCCGATAATGTTGTTGTTCCCCTACCTAGTGACCAGAATTTAGCAGACACAGTAGTTGTGCTGCTGCAGGAGGATTGTAGCGAGAAATGTGCAGCCAATGATACGGACTTGAAGATGGAAATGGCTCACGCTGCAGCCTCCAATACAGTGCAAAAGAAACAGAGTAAGGAAACAACATCCCCAGCCTTCAAGACGGGGCAGATTGGGCTCCAAGTTCAGCAAACTTCGAAGGGTAATAAGCAAGGTGACTTGCCTAATGTGTTCATTGTTGGAGCAGCTACGAACGAAGAACAGAATCTGCCCGACTTACAGCAGATCCGTGAAGATGAGCAGATCCGAGAGTTGGAAAATAAGGCCGAGACCTCGACACAACAGAAGCTTGAAGATGCAAAGAATCAGGTCTCGCAAAATAAGGCAGTGAATGAAGACAAGGTCTTGCAGCCCCCGGGGTTTCCTCGGGCGGACAGGGTACGGCCAAACTCTGCTGACTCTATCCTTAGAAAGAAGAGGGTCTCGGTGCCTCTTCGTGAGTTAGGCCCTTGCAAAAGTGTCGAGCAGAAACACAGCAACCAGTCTTGGGCCGATGAAGTGGAAGCGCTGGAAGAGCAAGAATCTAATGCCTCCACTCGCATGGCCATTGAGCACACCTTCCAGCCAAGTAGCTCTCCTAGAGAAGGCTATTTGAAAAACAGGCTTATTTATAATGTTCCAGGTTTCCAGGAAATGTCGCGGCTACAACAAAAAGAGAAGGCAGCAAGCGTTATGATTGAATTCTACCAATGGAAGGTCACCTCCGACCTTGAAAAGCTTGTACTACAGGAAGCGGCACGCTCTGAGATAGGTTGGCAAGTGGTCAAACACAAAAAGACGAGGCATTCGAATGACAATACCACACCAAGGGGCTCAAAAACTACACCTCCCTCCGCATCTACCAAGGACCAGCAAAGAAACACAGCATCTCTAGGTCCAGACTACAACATCGAGCAATTACATGCTCGTATTCAAAAGATGCAAAGGGACTCGCCTCAAAAACGGCAGCTACAGGCTGAACTTCAAGTTCTCAGAGGGGCATAATTCGCACTCGCTTGGCTGCTATTATTTCTTCGTAATTTTCATTATGTGTTTATTTTCATTGTGTATGGGATGTTGACCCGTACCTCCTTATGTATTGGCCTTCGGCTCTAAACTCTTTCTGTATATTTTAATAAAACGAAGCCTTGGGGCTTTTAATTAAAAAAAAAAA
This sequence comes from Echium plantagineum, assembly GCA_003412495.2. Taxonomy (NCBI): domain Eukaryota; kingdom Viridiplantae; phylum Streptophyta; class Magnoliopsida; order Boraginales; family Boraginaceae; genus Echium; species Echium plantagineum. Next base: position 7,577 of record QFAX02000472.1, read on the forward strand.
ATTACATATTACAACACCCAAAGAAAAAAAAGGACAAAAAAGGACGAATATGAGAACCTTAAAACCCTAAAGGAAAAAATAAGACGAAATTACGTTTTGTGTTATTCATCAAATAAAGTGGCACGAATGTTAAATAAATAATGCACGGATTATCAAAAGTGTTATCAAATTACATATTACAACACCCAAAGACAAAAAAGACAAAAAAGGACGAATATGAGAACCTTAAAACACTAATGGAAAAAATAAGACGAAATGCCTCGTTTTATGTTATTCATCAAATAAAGTGGCACGAATGTTCAATAAATAATGTACGGATTATGAAAAGTGTTATCAAATTACATATTACAACACCCAAAGACAAAAAAAGACAAAAAAGGACGAATATGAGAACCTTAAAACCCTAAAGGAAAAAATAAGACGAAATGCCTCGTTTTGTGTTATTCATCAAATAAAGTGGCACGAATGTTAAATAAATAATGTACGGATTATCAAAAGTGTTATCAAATTACATATTACAACACCCAAAGACAAAAAAAGACAAAAAAGGACGAATATGAGAACCTTAAAACCCTCAAGGAAAAAATAAGACGAAATGCCTAGTTTTGTGTTATTCATCAAATAAAGTGGCACGAATGTTAAATAAATAATGTACGGATTATCAAAAGTGTTATCAAATTACATATTACAACACCCAAAGACAAAAAAAGACAAAAAAGGACGAATATGAGAACCTTAAAACCCTAAAGGAAAAAATAAGACGAAATGCCTCGTTTTGTGTTATTCATCAAATAAAGTGGCACGAATGTTAAATAAATAATGTACGGATTCTCAAAAGTGTTATCAAATTACATATTACAACACCCAAAGACAAAAAAAGACAAAAAAGGACGAATATGAGAACCTTAAAACCCTAAAGGAAAAAATAAGACGAAATGCCACGTTTTGTGTTATTCATCAAATAAAGTGGCACGAATGTTAAATAAATAATGCACGGATTATCAAAAGTGTTATCAAATTACATATTACAACACCCAAAGACAAAAAAAGACAAAAAATGACGAATATGAGAACCTTAAAACCCTAAAGGAAAAAATAAGACGAAATGCCTCGTTTTGTGTTATTCATCAAATAAAGTGGCACGAATGTTAAATAAATAATGTACGGATTATCAAAAGTGTTATCAAATTACATATTACAACACCCAAAGACAAAAAAAGACAAAAAAGGACGAATATGAGAACCTTAAAACCCTAAAGGAAAAAATAAGACGAAATGCCACGTTTTGTGTTATTCATCAAATAAAGTGGCACGAATGTTAAATAAATAATGCACGGATTATCAAAAGTGTTATCAAATTACATATTACAACACCCAAAGACAAAAAAAGACAAAAAAGGACGAATATGAGAACCTTAAAACCCTAAAGGAAAAAATAAGACGAAATGCCACGTTTTGTGTTATTCATCAAATAAAGTGGCACGAATGTTAAATAAATAATGCACGGATTATCAAAAGTGTTATCAAATTACTTATTACAACACCCAAAGACAAAAAAAGACAAAAAAGGACGAATATGAGAACCGTAAAACCCTAAAGGAAAAAATAAGACGAAATGCCTCGTTTTGTGTTATTCATCAAATAAAGTGGCACGAATGTTAAATAAATAATGTACGGATTATTAAAAGTGTTATCAAATTACATATTACAACACCCAAAGACAAAAAAAGACAAAAAAGGACGAATATGGATACCTTAAAACCCTAAAGGAAAAAATAGGACGAAATGCCTCGTTTTGTGTTATTCATCAAATAAAGTGGCACGAATGTTAAATAAATAATGTACGGATTATTAAAAGTGTTATCAAATTACATATTACAACACCCAAAGACAAAAAAAGACAAAAAAGGACGAATATGAGAACCTTAAAACCCTAAAGGAAAAAATAAGACGAAATGCCTCGTTTTGTGTTATTCATCAAATAAAGTGGCACGAATGTTAAATAAATAATGTACGGATTATCAAAAGTGTTATCAAATTACATATTACAACACCCAAAGACAAAAAAAGACAAAAAAGGACGAATATGAGAACCTTAAAACCCTAAAGGAAAAAATAAGACGAAATGCCTCGTTTTGTGTTATTCATCAAATAAAGTGGCACGAATGTTAAATAAATAATGTACGGATTATCAAAAGTGTTATCAAATTACATATTACAACACCCAAAGACAAAAAAAGACAAAAAAGGACGAATATGAGAACCTTAAAACCCTAAAGGAAAAAATAAGACGAAATGCCTCGTTTTGTGTTATTCATCAAATAAAGTGGCACGAATGTTAAATAAATAATGTACGGATTATCAAAAGTGTTATCAAATTACATATTACAACACCCAAAGACAAAAAAAGACAAAAAAGGACGAATATGAGAACCTTAAAACCCTAAAGGAAAAAATAAGACGAAATGCACGTTTTGTGTTATTCATCAAATAAAGTGGCACGAATGTTAAATAAATAATGCACGGATTATCAAAAGTGTTATCAAATTACATATTACAACACCCAAAGACAAAAAAGACAAAAAAGGACGAATATGAGAACCTTAAAACCCTAATGGAAAAAATAAGACGAAATGCCTCGTTTTGTGTTATTCATCAAATAAAGTGGCACGAATGTTAAATAAATAATGTACGGATTATTAAAAGTGTTATCAAATTACATATTACAACATCCAAAGACAAAAAAAGACAAAAAAGGACGAATATGAGAACCTTAAAACCCTAAAGAAAAAATAAGACGAAATGCCTCGTTTTGTGTTATTCATCAAATAAAGTGGCACGAATGTTAAATAAATAATGTACAGATTATCAAAAGTGTTATCAAATTACATATTACAACACCCAAAGACAAAAAAAGACAAAAAGGACGAATATGAGAACCTTAAAACCCTAAAGGAAAAAATAAGACGAAATGCCACGTTTTGTGTTATTCATCAAATAAAGTGGCACGAATGTTAAATAAATAATGCACGGATTATCAAAAGTGTTATCAAATTACATATTACAACACCCAAAGACAAAAAAAGACAAAAAAGGACGAATATGAGAACCTTAAAACCCTAAAGGAAAAAATAAGACGAAATGCCTCGTTTTGTGTTATTCATCAAATAAAGTGGCACGAATGTTAAATAAATAATGTACGGATTATCAAAAGTGTTATCAAATTACATATTACAACACCCAAAGACAAAAAAAGACAAAAAAGGACGAATATGAGAACCTTAAAACCCTAAAGGAAAAAATAAGACGAAATGCCACGTTTTGTGTTATTCATCAAATAAAGTGGCACGAATGTTAAATAAATAATGTACGGATTATCAAAAGTGTTATCAAATTACATATTACAACAAACAAAGACAAAAAAGACAAAAAAGGGCTGAATATGAGAACCTTAAAACCCTAAAGGAAAAAATAAGACGAAATGCCACGTTTTGTGTTATTCATCAAATAAAGTGGCACGAATGTTAAATAAATAATGCACGGATTATCAAAAGTGTTATCAAATTACATATTACAACATCAAATTACATATTACAACAACATTACAAAAAGATGAGAGCCTTTTTCTCTCTAGGTTAGGGTTTTCTCCTCTTCTTATTTTTCGAAAATTCTTGTCTTCCTCCCACCACCTGCGGCCACCATGGCTGATGGTGGTGCTTCTCTTTCGGACCTGCCACACATTGTGGTGGAGGATTCAACCTCTCTTATTCACGAAAAGGTTGGCAGCCTCCCCATCGAGATTCAAAATTTGAATTTCAAAAACCCTATTTTTGAAAATTCGAATTTACCTAATGCAAATCAGATGGATAAGGGTGGTTCCACCATCACTCACGGCCTGAATTCTGCATCTGCACCCCATGGCTCGTTACCTTTTGTCAATGGGAGGGCTGGACAATCGAATCCGAGCAGTGACGACCTGGGTGTGCAAATCGTCAACCAGGAGGTGGTCCATAATGGAGTCATGGCCAAGGGAGCTGCGTCTGAGGTTCTTGCCAATCAGAATTTGATCATTAAACCCAGGTTAGATGTGAATTCTGATTTGGATGCTGGTTGTTTGGGCAAAGGCTTGATGGATCCGTCCTCCACTATCAATTCGCATCTCACTACTACCTCTCATGGGTCTGCGCAAGGTGGGATGGCTGGAAGGGACCTTATTTGTGAAAGTATGGGGGGTGGTTCGACTTCTAAGGGTGCTGGCTTGGATTTGGTCGAACACCCCATTCAAAACCCTAATTGTCGCCCCCTTGGTCCAACCGGAGATGCTGGTGGCGCCGCCTCTGGTGGTGGTGATGTTAGGCTGCCCACCCCACCCCAAGGTCCCCCCACAAGGCCGCCCATGGTTGATGCACTGGGAACTGGAGCCGTGGGTTCAAAAGGCTCGAGTAAGGCGCGCCCTACCAATCTGCCGCTGCTTGGACGTGACCTGGGCCGTGTGGCTGACCCTAGGGAGGCCTCCCATGCGCTCCTGGGCCGGGTGGACGCGTCCTGTGAGGTGCTGAGTGGAGCCTTGGCGCACGCAGACCCAAGGGCAGCTCCGTGTGCCTTACTCTTGGAGCCTAAGGAGGCTAATTCAGTCTTTCCCACATTGGAGGAGTCCCTACGGACCAAGGGTTGCTCTCTACTAGGTACTGGTTCTTCGTCTAAGTCGGTGCGATTCATGGACCACCCTATGCAACACACCAAGGTCTTGATTGATGGCACCTTGATAAGCAAGTCGGTTGGCACACTTGCTGCCCCTGTGCCACCTCATGAGATTGGAATCAATCATGGGAAAGCAGCTGGAACGTGTGTGCACGGGGCTAAAGAGGCCGTGGAGGGGCCTAACAAGGCATCCAGGGGCGTGGAACTCAGCTGTTCCTATGCCCAAACCGTGAAGAGGGCTGCTCAAGACCCACTACCTCGACGTGATAGTACCAGAAGATACGACATACCACAACCCGTGACACTAGCCCCAACTGCAACGGTGAATGGTAAGCCTACGGTCATCTTTTCGGCGGATGACAAGGTACGCTTTTTATCCTCTATGAAGCATGTGCTAGTGGGTAAGTTTTCTCACGGGAGGCCTGCTATTAGTGACTTAAGGGAATTCTTTATCAATTTAAAATTGAAGGGTGCATACAATTTTTCTATCTATGATTCTCGTCACGTTATTGTTGAATGTGCTTTGCTGGATGACTATGTGAGACTCTGGATGCGTGTAACATGGTATATTAATGGTTATCCTATGCGTATGTTCAAGTGGTCGCCCACTTTTGATGCTTCTATTGAGTCCTCTATTTGCCCGATTTGGATAAATTTGCCTAGACTTCCTATTTACATGTATTCAGAGGAGGCCTTATTATCTATTGCTAGTAGTGTTGGTGGTCCGCTGTGTATTGATCACCTTAACACTACTAGAACTCAGTTAGGGTGTGCTAGTGTTTGTGTTGAGCTTGATGTAGCCCAGCCTCAGCCTGCTGAGATCATGGTTCGATTTGAGCATGCCCTAGCTAGCGGGAAAGTTGTTCGTGATGAGTTTGTTCAGAAAGTAACCTATGAGGATATGCCTCGTTATTGCTCTTCGTGCTGTCATCTGGGCCATGACCAAGCTCAGTGCAAGTTTGGGGTTGCCCCCTCAGTCCCGAGGCAATCCAACCCTGTGGTGCAGAAGGAACTACAACCGCCAACCCGTTTGGACAAAGGTAAGCATATTGAAGGTGCGGTACAATCTGATGCTCCCAGGAGGCGTAGAAGGCGAGGCGTAAGACTACGACTTGGAAAGCAAAAGAAAGGGTTGAGCACCCTTCTGAGAAACCACACCACGCTGATCAGGTCCAGCTCGCCCAACCCTTGGCTATCCTGGCCCGGACGACTAACGAGGCCTTGGAAGGCCCTAGCAAGATCAGCATGGGCGTGGAAATCCAGCAACCCAATGCCCAAACCGCTCGGAGGCCATCTCCAGCTCCTCAGCCCCGAAATGACAGTACCAGGCCTCATACAGTGACCATAGCCCCTGACCAAGTTTCAAACGAGGCCATGGAAGGCCCTAGAAAGAGCAGCATAGGCGTGGAAATCCGCCAGTCACATGGCCAAACCGTTCAGAGGCAGTCTCCAGCTCCTCAGGCCCGACCTGACAGTACCAGGCCTCAGACAGTCTCCATAGCTCCTGCTTAGTTTCTGCTGTTGAGCCCAGAGAAGCTATTGTGGCCAGGGAGTTGTCTATTCCGAGTGGTGCACCTTCCAGTGAGTCTCCATCTACAGCTGTATCAGAGACATGGACAGTAGTTCCCCCCAAATCTTGTGCAAAGAGCAGTAGCCCACCCTTGCAGAACGTCTCAGTAGCCACGCAGAACAGATTTGTAGACTTGGAAAAGCTTGATGTTTTTGATGATATTAGTGTCTCTCGAGGTGCTTCTTCCCTCCCGAGCTCCCCCAGGGCCTCTGCTCGTAAGAAAGGTATTGATATTCAGAGCTTCATGACGAGCTACAGACAGAGCTCGAAGAGTGTCTCCAGGTCCATACGTCCCCGACGCCACACTTTTCCTTTGGACCAGTCACATATTTTGAAGGACGGGCGGGGCCTTACCAATGTCGAATAAAATACTTTGTTGGAATCTAGCGTGGGGTTGGCAATTCTCCTACTCGTAGACGCATTCAATCACTCCGGACGGCTTCATAAATTTAATATCTTATGTATTCAGGAGCCCATGATATCTGTTAAAAAATTGCCCATGTTATGTAAGAAGCTACACTTCTCTTCTGGTTCTGCTAATATCTCTAATAAAATTTGGTTACTGTGGGGTGATGATCACGCTATCCATATTCTGCGTGATGAGGCCCAGATGTTACATGTTCGAGTGTCGACAGTAGGGGCGGAGGATTTCTATCTCACAGTTGTTTATGCGGCATGCGCCCCTTCTGATCGTCGAGCACTTTGGAGCACTCTGACTGAGGTGGCGGACCCCAGTCTCCCTTGGGTTGTTATGGGGGATTTTAATTGCGTCTTGTCTAATAGTGAAATCTCAGGCTGTCGCCCTCAGCCTAGTATGGACGAGTTTATTCAGTGTGTTGTGGATTGCAACTTGGAGGATGCAGGCTACACTGGTTCGGATTTCACGTGGGTTCAAGGGACGAAGTTTAAACGGTTGGACAGAGTTCTCACTAATCCAGGCTTTGTAGAGGTTTTCTCAGCAATTAGTGTTCGTCATCTTCCCGTACAGGTTCAGACCATGCCCCCCTTTTGGTCGAATGCAAGAAAGGGGGTGACTTCTACAAATCTAGCTTTCGCTTTCAAAATATGTGGGTGCAGCACGAAGGATGCAGGCCTTTGGTGGCGTCCTCATGGGCTAAGCCATCTTGGGGTGATGATATTAACATTTTTTGGCAAAAGCTGAAGCGTCTCAAAGGGGAGCTCAAAGAATGGAACACCAGTACTTTTGGTAATGTGTTCTCTAGGGTTGAGCAATTAGAGGATGAGGTTGCCATTTGTGAAGCTAAGTTTGAGGAATCTCCAAGTGACCATACTCGGGCTACTCTGCAACTGGCAAAGGCAAACCACCTTAGATGGTTGTCGATGGAGGATGCGTACTGGAGGCAGAAGAGTAGTTGCCACTGGTTAAAAGAGGGAGACAAATCTACTAGGTTCTTTCACTCTTATGTTAAGCAACGCCGCAAAAGGAATCACATCTCGGGCACTTTGCAAAATGACGTCTGGATTACTGATAAGCAGGAACTCGCGGACTCTGCGATAAGTTACTTTCAGGACTTATTTAAAGAGGAAGACATTGATGAGGCTGCCTTGGTTGATTGCATTCCTTCGCTCATTACAGCAGAGGACAACTGTATGTTGATGGCTCGCCCTAACAATAGTGAGATTCGGGAGGCGGTTTTTGGACTTAGCAAGGACAGCGCCGCAGGAGTTGATGGATTTAATGGGGTCTTCTACCAGACCTTTTGGGATATCATCGAGTCTGATCTAGTAGCTGCGGTCACGGCCTTTTTTTCGGGGGCGAAAATGCCTAAGGGTGCTACTTCTACGTCTCTCTGCCTTATCCCAAAATCTGTTGGTGCACAGACTTGGTCTCAGTTCCGGCCTATAAGTTTGTGTACTTTCTTCAACAAAGTCATTACTAAGGTCATTAATACCAGACTGGGGTCCTTGCTTCCCAAGATTATCTCTCCAATGCAGGCTGGGTTTGTCAATGGCCGAAGTATCTATGATAACATTATGTTGGCTCAAGAACTCACTCATGAGATTGATCGCTCTTCCAGGGGAGGCAACGTCATCCTAAAGCTTGACATGATGAAGGCTTTTGATCGGTTGTCGTGGAAGTTTTTGAGGAAGATTCTATCAGCATTTGGATTCGCTCCGGAATGGGTGGATCTTGTGGTGGGTTGTATTGATCAATCTTGGCTCTCCGTTATGATAAATGGCGAACTTCAAGGTTACTTCCACGCTCACAAAGGTGTTCGTCAAGGCGACCCACTTTCACCAGCTCTCTTCATCCTTGCTCAAGAATATCTCCTTCGGGGTCTCGCTCTCCTTCGCGAGCAGAATCCTGACATTCAATACAATGGTGGAGGAGCTGTGGTTGTGCCTTGCTTAGCATTCGCTGATGATTGTGTACTTTTTTGCAATGCTAAGGGAAGCTCTCTCAAGATTATTATGGATTGGCTGGCTCATTATCAGGCTGTCTCAGGTCAGCGTATCAGCGCTACGAAGAGTTCGTGTATTGTCTCTAGTAAAGCCAGTGTTGCTCGAGCTACTATTGTCGAACAGGCTACTGGTTTCTCTAGGGAAAAACTTCCCTTTCTATATTTAGGGACCCCTATCTTCAAAGGTCGTCGCAGGTGCTTTCTGTTTGATCAGCTGTCTGACAAATTGTCAAGTAAGATTACAAGCTGGGCTGCGACACAAATTTCCTATGGTGGGCGCCTTACTCTGCTCCAAACAGTATTGATGGCGCAACCTCTTCACATCCTTCATACCATTGGTCTTCCGTTGGGCACGGGGAAAAAGATTCAGAATATTTGTAATGGCTTCTTATGGGGTAAGCATCGTTGGGCTAAATGGGATCGAGAATGTATTGGTTATGCTGAAGGGGGTCTCAATGTTAAGTCCTTAAGCATTATCAGCCAGGTGTGTAGTATTAAAGCATGGGTGAGATTCAGAATGGGTAATTCCTTATGGAGTGAGTTCATGAAGTCCAAGTACTGCAGCTTATATGATCCAGCAGACGCTAAAATCTATCCGGGTCACTCGAGTTGCTGGAAATTTATCACTCAGGGGCGTGAGTACGCGGAGCCTCGCCTACACTGGATCCTTGGTGAGGGACGTTGCAGGTTTTGGCATGATTCCTGGATGATTGAGGGACTTCCAGTACCACTTCCTACGCATCACAGGGATCCTAAGCTGCGGGTGCAGGATGTATGGATTAATGGTGAGTGGGATGTTACTAAGCTTCGCGAGATGGTTGATGCGCACACGCTTTCAGCTATTATTGCTACTCCTTTCCAGCTAGGGTACTCGCGATACATTGGTTTGGAAAGATGCACCTAATGGGGAATTCAGCTTCGCAGCTGTCTACAAATCCCTTGCTGTTAGAGGGCCCCCTATTCGACTCTTTGATTCCTTGTGGCATAGCTCTTTCCCCCCTGCCATGTCTATGCTTGCATGGAGAGTTTGCAATAATCTGATTCCTGTTGACGTTCGGATGCAGCACAAAGGAGTTCAATTGGTGTCTAAGTGTGTTTGCTGCGACCAAGTTGAGACCTTGGAACATGTTTTTTTAGAAAATGTTGTTGCCAGAGAAGTTTGGGCGTACTTAGGATCTATGTTTGGGGTTTTTAATCTTCAGTTCAGGTCCATCAGTCATATCTTTGAGGTTTGGAGCTTGAGTACTTTGCATCAGGGTCACATTCGTAAGCTCATTCCTATTGTTGCTCTCTATGCTATTTGGGAGGCTCGCAACAAGGCTAAGCATCAAGGAGTGGAGTTCCGATCTTCACAGATTCTGGGTCGTATCAAATGGATCATCACGTCTTGGTGTGGAGCAGGGTATGGTCGGTTAGCAGCCTGGAAAGGGGATCTTGAGGTTGCTCGGAAGTGGAACTGCTTCATTGTTGCACCTACGACCACTAGACCTCGTCTCGTCGGGTGGTTGAGGCCTGCAGGGGGAAGACATAAACTGAACGTGGATGGCTCTTACGGATTAGCAAGTGCGGGTGCTGGGGCAATCCTTCGGGACGACCAAGGGGCCATGCTTTGGGCGTCCTCTACTCCTATTGTGGCAGCTTCCCCCTTTGAAGCTGAGCTACGGACTCTTATTGTGGCTCTTTCTTGGTGTTTGGAACGCTCTGTTACTCATTTGGAGGTTGAAACGGACTCGACCCAGCTCTTTCATGCTCTTGTCCATTCCAGAGGGCCTTGGCAGTTGAGATCACAAATCATGGAAGCTCAACGGCTTGTGAAGGCTACGGATGCTGATATGCACCATACCTGGAGGGAAGGAAACCACGCAGCGGACTTTATGGCCAAGTTAGCTGCCACTACTAGTACTTCCTATCATTGGCACCCAGGAGAAGAGTCTCCTCGCCTTCGGGCCATTGTTCGCTTGGAGCAGCTTGGCGTTCCCTACATTCGTAAGGGGCGTGGCTAACTTTTGTTTGCAGGTACTGCGTTGGATTTCATTTCTTTTTGCAGGTACCACATGGAGAGGTTTGTCTGGGAGCTAGGAACCTGCGGAGGGAATATCTACCGGAAGAGACGCACCCAGAGCTTTACGGCTTGCTGAGATGCATGTTTATTTTTTATTTTGCTGTGTGTGCTCATACTATTTTGGCTAGGGGCACTTTATTCATTCTGTATAGGGAGCTTTTTGTTGCTTAATCCTGGGTGTTTTCTAGCACATGAGGACGGGAGGGGACGTAGGAGTCTTTACTTCTACAACCCTCCCCTGCTCGCTAGACTTCTTGGGATTTTGCTCTAAAAAGCTCCATTATTTAGTTTACAGTGTGTTTCAACTTTTGATGCTGCGATTCGTTCGCATGACTCTGTATTATTTGTTTTCTTAACACGTAAACCCCTCGTTGGGTTTAGCTTAAAAAAAAAAAAAAAAAATTACATATTACAACACCCAAAGACAAAAAAAGACAAAAAAGGACGAATATGAGAACCTTAAAACCCTAAAGGAAAAAATAAGACGAAATGCCACGTTTTGTGTTATTCATCAAATAAAGTGGCACGAATGTTAAATAAATAATGTACGGATTATCAAAAGTGTTATCAAATTACATATTACAACACCCAAAGACAAAAAAGACAAAAAAGGACGAATATGAGAACCTTAAAACCCTAAAGGAAAAATAAGACGAAATGCCACGTTTTGTGTTATTCATCAAATAAAGTGGCACGAATGTTAAATAAATAATGTACGGATTATCAAAAGTGTTATCAAATTACATATTACAACACCCAAAGACAAAAAAAGACAAAAAAGGACGAATATGAGAACCTTAAAACCCTAAAGGAAAAAATAAGACGAAATGCCATCGTTTTGTGTTATTCATCAAATAAAGTGGCACGAATGTTAAATAAATAATGTACGGATTATCAAAAGTGTTATCAAATTACATATTACAACACCCAAAGACAAAAAAAGACAAAAAAGGACGAATATGAGAACCTTAAAACCCTAAAGGAAAAAATAAGACGAAATGCCTCGTTTTGTGTTATTCATCAAATAAAGTGGCACGAATGTTAAATAAATAATGTACGGATTATCAAAAGTGTTATCAAATTACATATTACAACACCCAAAGACAAAAAAAGACAAAAAAGGACGAATATGAGAACCTTAAAACCCTAAAGGAAAAAATAAGACGAAATGCCACGTTTTGTGTTATTCATCAAATAAAGTGGCACGAATGTTAAATAAATAATGTACGGATTATTAAAAGTGTTATCAAATTACATATTACAACACCCAAAGACAAAAAAAGACAAAAAAGGACGAATATGAGAACCTTAAAACCCTAAAGGAAAAAATAAGACGAAATGCCTCGTTTTGTGTTATTCATCAAATAAAGTGGCACGAATGTTAAATAAATAATGTACGGATTATCAAAAGTGTTATCAAATTACATATTACAACACCCAAAGACAAAAAAAGACAAAAAAGGACGAATATGAGAACCTTAAAACCCTAAAGGAAAAAATAAGACGAAATGCCACGTTTTGTGTTATTCATCAAATAAAGTGGCACGAATGTTAAATAAATAATGTACGGATTATCAAAAGTGTTATCAAATTACATATTACAACACCCAAAGACAAAAAAAGACAAAAAAGGACGAATATGAGAACCTTAAAACCCTAAAGGAAAAAATAAGACGAAATGCCACGTTTTGTGTTATTCATCAAATAAAGTGGCACGAATGTTAAATAAATAATGTACGGATTATCAAAAGTGTTATCAAATTACATATTACAACACCCAAAGACAAAAAAAGACAAAAAAGGACGAATATGAGAACCTTAAAACCCTAAAGGAAAAAATAAGACGAAATGCCACGTTTTGTGTTATTCATCAAATAAAGTGGCACGAATGTTAAATAAATAATGTACGGATTATCAAAAGTGTTATCAAATTACATATTACAACACCCAAAGACAAAAAAAGACAAAAAAGGACGAATATGAGAACCTTAAAACCCTAAAGGAAAAAATAAGACGAAATGCCACGTTTTGTGTTATTCATCAAATAAAGTGGCACGAATGTTAAATAAATAATGTACGGATTATCAAAAGTGTTATCAAATTACATATTACAACACCCAAAGACAAAAAAAGACAAAAAAGGACGAATATGAGAACCTTAAAACCCTAAAGGAAAAAATAAGACGAAATGCCACGTTTTGTGTTATTCATCAAATAAAGTGGCACGAATGTTAAATAAATAATGTACGGATTATTAAAAGTGTTATCAAATTACATATTACAACACCCAAAGACAAAAAAAGACAAAAAAGGACGAATATGAGAACCTTAAAACCCTAAAGGAAAAAATAAGACGAAATGCCACGTTTTGTGTTATTCATCAAATAAAGTGGCACGAATGTTAAATAAATAATGTACGGATTATCAAAAGTGTTATCAAATTACATATTACAACACCCAAAGACAAAAAAAGACAAAAAAGGACGAATATGAGAACCTTAAAACCCTAAAGGAAAAAATAAGACGAAATGCCACGTTTTGTGTTATTCATCAAATAAAGTGGCACGAATGTTAAATAAATAATGTACGGATTATTAAAAGTGTTATCAAATTACATATTACAACACCCAAAGACAAAAAAAGACAAAAAAGGACGAATATGAGAACCTTAAAACCCTAAAGGAAAAAATAAGACGAAATGCCACGTTTTGTGTTATTCATCAAATAAAGTGGCACGAATGTTAAATAAATAATGTACGGATTATCAAAAGTGTTATCAAATTACATATTACAACACCCAAAGACAAAAAAAGACAAAAAAGGACGAATATGAGAACCTTAAAACCCTAAAGGAAAAAATAAGACGAAATGCCACGTTTTGTGTTATTCATCAAATAAAGTGGCACGAATGTTAAATAAATAATGCACGGATTATCAAAAGTGTTATCAAATTACATATTACAACACCCAAAGACAAAAAAAGACAAAAAAGGACGAATATGAGAACCTTAAAACCCTAAAGGAAAAAATAAGACGAAATGCCACGTTTTGTGTTATTCATCAAATAAAGTGGCACGAATGTTAAATAAATAATGTACGGATTATCAAAAGTGTTATCAAATTACATATTACAACACCCAAAGACAAAAAAAGACAAAAAAGGACGAATATGAGAACCTTAAAACCCTAAAGGAAAAAATAAGACGAAATGCCACGTTTTGTGTTATTCATCAAATAAAGTGGCACGAATGTTAAATAAATAATGCACGGATTATCAAAAGTGTTATCAAATTACATATTACAACACCCAAAGACAAAAAAAGACAAAAAAGGACGAATATGAGAACCTTAAAACCCTAAAGGAAAAAATAAGACGAAATGCCACGTTTTGTGTTATTCATCAAATAAAGTGGCACGAATGTTAAATAAATAATGTACGGATTATTAAAAGTGTTATCAAATTACATATTACAACACCCAAAGACAAAAAAAGACAAAAAAGGACGAATATGAGAACCTTAAAACCCTAAAGGAAAAAATAAGACGAAATGCCACGTTTTGTGTTATTCATCAAATAAAGTGGCACGAATGTTAAATAAATAATGTACGGATTATCAAAAGTGTTATCAAATTACATATTACAACACCCAAAGACAAAAAAAGACAAAAAAGGACGAATATGAGAACCTTAAAACCCTAAAGGAAAAAATAAGACGAAATGCCACGTTTTGTGTTATTCATCAAATAAAGTGGCACGAATGTTAAATAAATAATGTACGGATTATCAAAAGTGTTATCAAATTACATATTACAACACCCAAAGACAAAAAAAGACAAAAAAGGACGAATATGAGAACCTTAAAACCCTAAAGGAAAAAATAAGACGAAATGCCACGTTTTGTGTTATTCATCAAATAAAGTGGCACGAATGTTAAATAAATAATGTACGGATTATTAAAAGTGTTATCAAATTACATATTACAACACCCAAAGACAAAAAAAGACAAAAAAGGACGAATATGAGAACCTTAAAACCCTAAAGGAAAAAATAAGACGAAATGCCACGTTTTGTGTTATTCATCAAATAAAGTGGCACGAATGTTAAATAAATAATGTACGGATTATCAAAAGTGTTATCAAATTACATATTACAACACCCAAAGACAAAAAAAGACAAAAAAGGACGAATATGAGAACCTTAAAACCCTAAAGGAAAAAATAAGACGAAATGCCACGTTTTGTGTTATTCATCAAATAAAGTGGCACGAATGTTAAATAAATAATGTACGGATTATCAAAAGTGTTATCAAATTACATATTACAACACCCAAAGACAAAAAAAGACAAAAAAGGACGAATATGAGAACCTTAAAACCCTAAAGGAAAAAATAAGACGAAATGCCACGTTTTGTGTTATTCATCAAATAAAGTGGCACGAATGTTAAATAAATAATGTACGGATTATTAAAAGTGTTATCAAATTACATATTACAACACCCAAAGACAAAAAAGACAAAAAAGGACGAATATGAGAACCTTAAAACCCTAAAGGAAAAAATAAGACGAAATGCCACGTTTTGTGTTATTCATCAAATAAAGTGGCACGAATGTTAAATAAATAATGTACGGATTATTAAAAGTGTTATCAAATTACATATTACAACACCCAAAGACAAAAAAAGACAAAAAAGGACGAATATGAGAACCTTAAAACCCTAAAGGAAAAAATAAGACGAAATGCCACGTTTTGTGTTATTCATCAAATAAAGTGGCACGAATGTTAAATAAATAATGTACGGATTATCAAAAGTGTTATCAAATTACATATTACAACACCCAAAGACAAAAAAAGACAAAAAAGGACGAATATGAGAACCTTAAAACCCTAAAGGAAAAAATAAGACGAAATGCCACGTTTTGTGTTATTCATCAAATAAAGTGGCACGAATGTTAAATAAATAATGTACGGATTATCAAAAGTGTTATCAAATTACATATTACAACACCCAAAGACAAAAAAAGACAAAAAAGGACGAATATGAGAACCTTAAAACCCTAAAGGAAAAAATAAGACGAAATGCCACGTTTTGTGTTATTCATCAAATAAAGTGGCACGAATGTTAAATAAATAATGTACGGATTATCAAAAGTGTTATCAAATTACATATTACAACACCCAAAGACAAAAAAAGACAAAAAAGGACGAATATGAGAACCTTAAAACCCTAAAGGAAAAAATAAGACGAAATGCCACGTTTTGTGTTATTCATCAAATAAAGTGGCACGAATGTTAAATAAATAATGTACGGATTATTAAAAGTGTTATCAAATTACATATTACAACACCCAAAGACAAAAAAAGACAAAAAAGGACGAATATGAGAACCTTAAAACCCTAAAGGAAAAAATAAGACGAAATGCCACGTTTTGTGTTATTCATCAAATAAAGTGGCACGAATGTTAAATAAATAATGCACGGATTATTAAAAGTGTTATCAAATTACATATTACAACACCCAAAGACAAAAAAAGACAAAAAAGGACGAATATGAGAACCTTAAAACCCTAAAGGAAAAAATAAGACGAAATGCCACGTTTTGTGTTATTCATCAAATAAAGTGGCACGAATGTTAAATAAATAATGTACGGATTATTAAAAGTGTTATCAAATTACATATTACAACACCCAAAGACAAAAAAAGACAAAAAAGGACGAATATGAGAACCTTAAAACCCTAAAGGAAAAAATAAGACGAAATGCCACGTTTTGTGTTATTCATCAAATAAAGTGGCACGAATGTTAAATAAATAATGTACGGATTATCAAAAGTGTTATCAAATTACATATTACAACACCCAAAGACAAAAAAAGACAAAAAAGGACGAATATGAGAACCTTAAAACCCTAAAGGAAAAAATAAGACGAAATGCCACGTTTTGTGTTATTCATCAAATAAAGTGGCACGAATGTTAAATAAATAATGCACGGATTATCAAAAGTGTTATCAAATTACATATTACAACACCCAAAGACAAAAAAAGACAAAAAAGGACGAATATGAGAACCTTAAAACCCTAAAGGAAAAAATAAGACGAAATGCCACGTTTTGTGTTATTCATCAAATAAAGTGGCACGAATGTTAAATAAATAATGTACGGATTATTAAAAGTGTTATCAAATTACATATTACAACACCCAAAGACAAAAAAAGACAAAAAAGGACGAATATGAGAACCTTAAAACCCTAAAGGAAAAAATAAGACGAAATGCCACGTTTTGTGTTATTCATCAAATAAAGTGGCACGAATGTTAAATAAATAATGTACGGATTATCAAAAGTGTTATCAAATTACATATTACAACACCCAAAGACAAAAAAAGACAAAAAAGGACGAATATGAGAACCTTAAAACCCTAAAGGAAAAAATAAGACGAAATGCCACGTTTTGTGTTATTCATCAAATAAAGTGGCACGAATGTTAAATAAATAATGCACGGATTATCAAAAGTGTTATCAAATTACATATTACAACACCCAAAGACAAAAAAAGACAAAAAAGGACGAATATGAGAACCTTAAAACCCTAAAGGAAAAAATAAGACGAAATGCCACGTTTTGTGTTATTCATCAAATAAAGTGGCACGAATGTTAAATAAATAATGTACGGATTATCAAAAGTGTTATCAAATTACATATTACAACACCCAAAGACAAAAAAAGACAAAAAAGGACGAATATGAGAACCTTAAAACCCTAAAGGAAAAAATAAGACGAAATGCCACGTTTTGTGTTATTCATCAAATAAAGTGGCACGAATGTTAAATAAATAATGTACGGATTATCAAAAGTGTTATCAAATTACATATTACAACACCCAAAGACAAAAAAAGACAAAAAAGGACGAATATGAGAACCTTAAAACCCTAAAGGAAAAAATAAGACGAAATGCCACGTTTTGTGTTATTCATCAAATAAAGTGGCACGAATGTTAAATAAATAATGTACGGATTATCAAAAGTGTTATCAAATTACATATTACAACACCCAAAGACAAAAAAAGACAAAAAAGGACGAATATGAGAACCTTAAAACCCTAAAGGAAAAAATAAGACGAAATGCCACGTTTTGTGTTATTCATCAAATAAAGTGGCACGAATGTTAAATAAATAATGTACGGATTATTAAAAGTGTTATCAAATTACATATTACAACACCCAAAGACAAAAAAAGACAAAAAAGGACGAATATGAGAACCTTAAAACCCTAAAGGAAAAAATAAGACGAAATGCCACGTTTTGTGTTATTCATCAAATAAAGTGGCACGAATGTTAAATAAATAATGTACGGATTATCAAAAGTGTTATCAAATTACATATTACAACACCCAAAGACAAAAAAAGACAAAAAAGGACGAATATGAGAACCTTAAAACCCTAAAGGAAAAAATAAGACGAAATGCCACGTTTTGTGTTATTCATCAAATAAAGTGGCACGAATGTTAAATAAATAATGTACGGATTATTAAAAGTGTTATCAAATTACATATTACAACACCCAAAGACAAAAAAAGACAAAAAAGGACGAATATGAGAACCTTAAAACCCTAAAGGAAAAAATAAGACGAAATGCCACGTTTTGTGTTATTCATCAAATAAAGTGGCACGAATGTTAAATAAATAATGTACGGATTATCAAAAGTGTTATCAAATTACATATTACAACACCCAAAGACAAAAAAAGACAAAAAAGGACGAATATGAGAACCTTAAAACCCTAAAGGAAAAAATAAGACGAAATGCCACGTTTTGTGTTATTCATCAAATAAAGTGGCACGAATGTTAAATAAATAATGTACGGATTATTAAAAGTGTTATCAAATTACATATTACAACACCCAAAGACAAAAAAAGACAAAAAAGGACGAATATGAGAACCTTAAAACCCTAAAGGAAAAAATAAGACGAAATGCCACGTTTTGTGTTATTCATCAAATAAAGTGGCACGAATGTTAAATAAATAATGTACGGATTATCAAAAGTGTTATCAAATTACATATTACAACACCCAAAGACAAAAAAAGACAAAAAAGGACGAATATGAGAACCTTAAAACCCTAAAGGAAAAAATAAGACGAAATGCCACGTTTTGTGTTATTCATCAAATAAAGTGGCACGAATGTTAAATAAATAATGTACGGATTATTAAAAGTGTTATCAAATTACATATTACAACACCCAAAGACAAAAAAAGACAAAAAAGGACGAATATGAGAACCTTAAAACCCTAAAGGAAAAAATAAGACGAAATGCCACGTTTTGTGTTATTCATCAAATAAAGTGGCACGAATGTTAAATAAATAATGTACGGATTATCAAAAGTGTTATCAAATTACATATTACAACACCCAAAGACAAAAAAAGACAAAAAAGGACGAATATGAGAACCTTAAAACCCTAAAGGAAAAAATAAGACGAAATGCCACGTTTTGTGTTATTCATCAAATAAAGTGGCACGAATGTTAAATAAATAATGTACGGATTATCAAAAGTGTTATCAAATTACATATTACAACACCCAAAGACAAAAAAAGACAAAAAAGGACGAATATGAGAACCTTAAAACCCTAAAGGAAAAAATAAGACGAAATGCCACGTTTTGTGTTATTCATCAAATAAAGTGGCACGAATGTTAAATAAATAATGTACGGATTATCAAAAGTGTTATCAAATTACATATTACAACACCCAAAGACAAAAAAAGACAAAAAAGGACGAATATGAGAACCTTAAAACCCTAAAGGAAAAAATAAGACGAAATGCCACGTTTTGTGTTATTCATCAAATAAAGTGGCACGAATGTTAAATAAATAATGTACGGATTATTAAAAGTGTTATCAAATTACATATTACAACACCCAAAGACAAAAAAAGACAAAAAAGGACGAATATGAGAACCTTAAAACCCTAAAGGAAAAAATAAGACGAAATGCCACGTTTTGTGTTATTCATCAAATAAAGTGGCACGAATGTTAAATAAATAATGTACGGATTATCAAAAGTGTTATCAAATTACATATTACAACACCCAAAGACAAAAAAAGACAAAAAAGGACGAATATGAGAACCTTAAAACCCTAAAGGAAAAAATAAGACGAAATGCCACGTTTTGTGTTATTCATCAAATAAAGTGGCACGAATGTTAAATAAATAATGTACGGATTATTAAAAGTGTTATCAAATTACATATTACAACACCCAAAGACAAAAAAAGACAAAAAAGGACGAATATGAGAACCTTAAAACCCTAAAGGAAAAAATAAGACGAAATGCCACGTTTTGTGTTATTCATCAAATAAAGTGGCACGAATGTTAAATAAATAATGTACGGATTATCAAAAGTGTTATCAAATTACATATTACAACACCCAAAGACAAAAAAAGACAAAAAAGGACGAATATGAGAACCTTAAAACCCTAAAGGAAAAAATAAGACGAAATGCCACGTTTTGTGTTATTCATCAAATAAAGTGGCACGAATGTTAAATAAATAATGTACGGATTATTAAAAGTGTTATCAAATTACATATTACAACACCCAAAGACAAAAAAAGACAAAAAAGGACGAATATGAGAACCTTAAAACCCTAAAGGAAAAAATAAGACGAAATGCCACGTTTTGTGTTATTCATCAAATAAAGTGGCACGAATGTTAAATAAATAATGTACGGATTATCAAAAGTGTTATCAAATTACATATTACAACACCCAAAGACAAAAAAAGACAAAAAAGGACGAATATGAGAACCTTAAAACCCTAAAGGAAAAAATAAGACGAAATGCCACGTTTTGTGTTATTCATCAAATAAAGTGGCACGAATGTTAAATAAATAATGTACGGATTATTAAAAGTGTTATCAAATTACATATTACAACACCCAAAGACAAAAAAAGACAAAAAAGGACGAATATGAGAACCTTAAAACCCTAAAGGAAAAAATAAGACGAAATGCCACGTTTTGTGTTATTCATCAAATAAAGTGGCACGAATGTTAAATAAATAATGTACGGATTATCAAAAGTGTTATCAAATTACATATTACAACACCCAAAGACAAAAAAAGACAAAAAAGGACGAATATGAGAACCTTAAAACCCTAAAGGAAAAAATAAGACGAAATGCCACGTTTTGTGTTATTCATCAAATAAAGTGGCACGAATGTTAAATAAATAATGTACGGATTATCAAAAGTGTTATCAAATTACATATTACAACACCCAAAGACAAAAAAAGACAAAAAAGGACGAATATGAGAACCTTAAAACCCTAAAGGAAAAAATAAGACGAAATGCCACGTTTTGTGTTATTCATCAAATAAAGTGGCACGAATGTTAAATAAATAATGTACGGATTATTAAAAGTGTTATCAAATTACATATTACAACACCCAAAGACAAAAAAAGACAAAAAAGGACGAATATGAGAACCTTAAAACCCTAAAGGAAAAAATAAGACGAAATGCCACGTTTTGTGTTATTCATCAAATAAAGTGGCACGAATGTTAAATAAATAATGTACGGATTATTAAAAGTGTTATCAAATTACATATTACAACACCCAAAGACAAAAAAAGACAAAAAAGGACGAATATGAGAACCTTAAAACCCTAAAGGAAAAAATAAGACGAAATGCCACGTTTTGTGTTATTCATCAAATAAAGTGGCACGAATGTTAAATAAATAATGTACGGATTATTAAAAGTGTTATCAAATTACATATTACAACACCCAAAGACAAAAAAAGACAAAAAAGGACGAATATGAGAACCTTAAAACCCTAAAGGAAAAAATAAGACGAAATGCCACGTTTTGTGTTATTCATCAAATAAAGTGGCACGAATGTTAAATAAATAATGTACGGATTATCAAAAGTGTTATCAAATTACATATTACAACACCCAAAGACAAAAAAAGACAAAAAAGGACGAATATGAGAACCTTAAAACCCTAAAGGAAAAAATAAGACGAAATGCCACGTTTTGTGTTATTCATCAAATAAAGTGGCACGAATGTTAAATAAATAATGTACGGATTATCAAAAGTGTTATCAAATTACATATTACAACACCCAAAGACAAAAAAAGACAAAAAAGGACGAATATGAGAACCTTAAAACCCTAAAGGAAAAAATAAGACGAAATGCCACGTTTTGTGTTATTCATCAAATAAAGTGGCACGAATGTTAAATAAATAATGTACGGATTATTAAAAGTGTTATCAAATTACATATTACAACACCCAAAGACAAAAAAAGACAAAAAAGGACGAATATGAGAACCTTAAAACCCTAAAGGAAAAAATAAGACGAAATGCCACGTTTTGTGTTATTCATCAAATAAAGTGGCACGAATGTTAAATAAATAATGTACGGATTATCAAAAGTGTTATCAAATTACATATTACAACACCCAAAGACAAAAAAAGACAAAAAAGGACGAATATGAGAACCTTAAAACCCTAAAGGAAAAAATAAGACGAAATGCCACGTTTTGTGTTATTCATCAAATAAAGTGGCACGAATGTTAAATAAATAATGTACGGATTATTAAAAGTGTTATCAAATTACATATTACAACACCCAAAGACAAAAAAAGACAAAAAAGGACGAATATGAGAACCTTAAAACCCTAAAGGAAAAAATAAGACGAAATGCCACGTTTTGTGTTATTCATCAAATAAAGTGGCACGAATGTTAAATAAATAATGTACGGATTATCAAAAGTGTTATCAAATTACATATTACAACACCCAAAGACAAAAAAAGACAAAAAAGGACGAATATGAGAACCTTAAAACCCTAAAGGAAAAAATAAGACGAAATGCCACGTTTTGTGTTATTCATCAAATAAAGTGGCACGAATGTTAAATAAATAATGTACGGATTATCAAAAGTGTTATCAAATTACATATTACAACACCCAAAGACAAAAAAAGACAAAAAAGGACGAATATGAGAACCTTAAAACCCTAAAGGAAAAAATAAGACGAAATGCCACGTTTTGTGTTATTCATCAAATAAAGTGGCACGAATGTTAAATAAATAATGTACGGATTATTAAAAGTGTTATCAAATTACATATTACAACACCCAAAGACAAAAAAAGACAAAAAAGGACGAATATGAGAACCTTAAAACCCTAAAGGAAAAAATAAGACGAAATGCCACGTTTTGTGTTATTCATCAAATAAAGTGGCACGAATGTTAAATAAATAATGTACGGATTATTAAAAGTGTTATCAAATTACATATTACAACACCCAAAGACAAAAAAAGACAAAAAAGGACGAATATGAGAACCTTAAAACCCTAAAGGAAAAAATAAGACGAAATGCCACGTTTTGTGTTATTCATCAAATAAAGTGGCACGAATGTTAAATAAATAATGTACGGATTATCAAAAGTGTTATCAAATTACATATTACAACACCCAAAGACAAAAAAAGACAAAAAAGGACGAATATGAGAACCTTAAAACCCTAAAGGAAAAAATAAGACGAAATGCCACGTTTTGTGTTATTCATCAAATAAAGTGGCACGAATGTTAAATAAATAATGTACGGATTATCAAAAGTGTTATCAAATTACATATTACAACACCCAAAGACAAAAAAAGACAAAAAAGGACGAATATGAGAACCTTAAAACCCTAAAGGAAAAAATAAGACGAAATGCCACGTTTTGTGTTATTCATCAAATAAAGTGGCACGAATGTTAAATAAATATGTCACGGATTATCAAAAGTGTTATCAAATTACATATTACAACACCCAAAGACAAAAAAAGACAAAAAAGGACGAATATGAGAACCTTAAAACCCTAAAGGAAAAAATAAGACGAAATGCCACGTTTTGTGTTATTCATCAAATAAAGTGGCACGAATGTTAAATAAATAATGTACGGATTATCAAAAGTGTTATCAAATTACATATTACAACACCCAAAGACAAAAAAAGACAAAAAAGGACGAATATGAGAACCTTAAAACCCTAAAGGAAAAAATAAGACGAAATGCCACGTTTTGTGTTATTCATCAAATAAAGTGGCACGAATGTTAAATAAATAATGTACGGATTATTAAAAGTGTTATCAAATTACATATTACAACACCCAAAGACAAAAAAAGACAAAAAAGGACGAATATGAGAACCTTAAAACCCTAAAGGAAAAAATAAGACGAAATGCCACGTTTTGTGTTATTCATCAAATAAAGTGGCACGAATGTTAAATAAATAATGTACGGATTATCAAAAGTGTTATCAAATTACATATTACAACACCCAAAGACAAAAAAAGACAAAAAAGGACGAATATGAGAACCTTAAAACCCTAAAGGAAAAAATAAGACGAAATGCCACGTTTTGTGTTATTCATCAAATAAAGTGGCACGAATGTTAAATAAATAATGTACGGATTATTAAAAGTGTTATCAAATTACATATTACAACACCCAAAGACAAAAAAAGACAAAAAAGGACGAATATGAGAACCTTAAAACCCTAAAGGAAAAAATAAGACGAAATGCCACGTTTTGTGTTATTCATCAAATAAAGTGGCACGAATGTTAAATAAATAATGTACGGATTATCAAAAGTGTTATCAAATTACATATTACAACACCCAAAGACAAAAAAAGACAAAAAAGGACGAATATGAGAACCTTAAAACCCTAAAGGAAAAAATAAGACGAAATGCCACGTTTTGTGTTATTCATCAAATAAAGTGGCACGAATGTTAAATAAATAATGTACGGATTATCAAAAGTGTTATCAAATTACATATTACAACACCCAAAGACAAAAAAAGACAAAAAAGGACGAATATGAGAACCTTAAAACCCTAAAGGAAAAAATAAGACGAAATGCCACGTTTTGTGTTATTCATCAAATAAAGTGGCACGAATGTTAAATAAATAATGTACGGATTATCAAAAGTGTTATCAAATTACATATTACAACACCCAAAGACAAAAAAAGACAAAAAAGGACGAATATGAGAACCTTAAAACCCTAAAGGAAAAATAAGACGAAATGCCACGTTTTGTGTTATTCATCAAATAAAGTGGCACGAATGTTAAATAAATAATGTACGGATTATCAAAAGTGTTATCAAATTACATATTACAACACCCAAAGACAAAAAAAGACAAAAAAGGACGAATATGAGAACCTTAAAACCCTAAAGGAAAAAATAAGACGAAATGCCACGTTTTGTGTTATTCATCAAATAAAGTGGCACGAATGTTAAATAAATAATGTCACGGATTATCAAAAGTGTTATCAAATTACATATTACAACACCCCAAAGACAAAAAAAGACAAAAAAGACGAATATGAGAACCTTAAAACCCTAAAGGAAAAATAAGACGAAATGCCACGTTTTGTGTTATTCATCAAATAAAGTGGCACGAATGTTAAATAAATAATGCACGGATATCAAAGTGTTATCAAATTACATATTACACACACCCAAAGACAAAAAAAGACAAAAAAGGACGAATATAGAA